>WOGO01041370.1:0-10615 GCA_015342085.1 Leptinotarsa defecta | reverse complement strand
ACATTCCCATAAATGTGGCATGGGAGTTAAGTCCTTCCTGTCTAAGGATGAAGAGCAGTTATTAGTAAATTGGATCGTTCATGTGGCAAAGGCAGGGTTTCCAGTTGGAAAAGATCAACTATTGGATAGCGTTTAAAAAAAAAATCCATTCACAAACAAACGCCCTGGACAAAATGGTATTACCTCTTTTTGAAACGAAATCCAGAAATAAGTGCCACGATTCCGCAAAACTCAACTCCTTCAAGGGCAGCAGTCACTAAAAATAACCTAAGAGACTGGTTCAGCGAAGTTTATCAATATCTAAAATCTAATAAATATGAGGATTTTCTGAATGACCCCGACATTTTTTTTAAATCCCAAAGGTGACAAAGTATTGGCCAGAAAAGGGGAAAAAATATTCATCAAATAATAAACTCTGACGAAAAGGAATGTTTGACTGTTTTGATTACTGGAAATGTAGCTGGTCAATTAGCACCTCCAATGGTCATATTCAAATATGAAAGAATACTCAAAGACATTGCAAAAAGTATTCCTGACTCCTGGGCTTTAGGAAAATCAGAGACTGGCTGGATGACAAGGGACACTTTCTATGAATTCTATTCAATTCTAATTTCTATTTTGGTTGCATTATATCCTAATGCAACCACTTATTACAACCAATGGATGTAGCGATATTTAGAACGATTAAGGCTGGCTGAAAAGAAAATTTCCATCAATTCAGATTGAATAATACAGAAAATCCAATAATCAAAAAAACTGATTTCTGCTCATTGCTCAGAAAAACTATTGACAGCAGACTGCATCCGTCAGTTCTCCAGAATGGGTTCCGCAAGTGCGGTTTGGAACCGTGGTCTGCTGACGCGGTGTCTATCATAATTCAGAAGATTGACAAAACTAGTAATGAATTAGTAAACTCGAATCAATATACTCTTAAAGAGTTAGAAGGGAAAAAACTTTTTTTAGAAAAATTTATACCTGAAGATAAGATAGCAGCGTTGAAGACAACAATACTAAAGAAGATGGTAATAAGTCAAATGTTATCGAAGAATCTTCAACAGAGAATGTGGAAAAAAATAACGAAAATAATTCAGAAAATGGCGCATATACTGATTCATTGATCCATGTCTCATCCACATCACATAAAACTCCACTCAAAGTGATATTATTATTAAACCTGCTTATAATTCTTCCCCTCTTAAGATCAATAATAATCAGACCATTCCTTCGCCATTCAAAAGAGTATTAATGTGGCCAGATCCAAATGAACCAAAGAAAAAGAGAGCGCTCAGAGAAAAAATTCCTTCGGTTGTGACATCAAAACAGTGGCAAGAATATTACCAAAAGAAAGAAGATAAAAAGAAATATGAAGAACTAAAAAAAGCAGAGAGCTGAAGAAAGACAAAAAAGAAAATAACTTCAACATAGATTACAATTGGAAAAAAAGATTAAACCAAAGAAAATGAAAAAAGAAAGAAAGAGAGTTAATCATCTGATACTAAAGCATCAGAGGAATGGGAAAATTCCGGTAACACTGATGACGACATAAGTTTATTCAACTTGTCCAATCTCTACAAAGAAAATGCATCGTCTTCAGAGATGCCGCTCATTGACCAGGAATCTAAAAATGATTTGAAATATAATTACAAAAAAAATGAGTACATATTAGTTGAATATTCTGGTATAAAGCGAAGGCACATTTATGTCTGTGTTATTCAAGAAATTTTATCTGAAAATGAGGCTGAAGTTATGGGGATGAACAGTGGCGGATTTAACAGGTGGGCAAAAGCGCGCTTGCCCACTGGGCCCCACCGACGAAAGGCTCAGGGCCCCTCATGCTAAAAGTTACACCTTCCCTTGTGGACCGCACAAGTTCAATTGTCATTCAGGGCCCCCTGTTATCAGGGGTTATTAAATATAAAATCAAATAACTTTTGTAATAAATCAGTTATTTAAACCGTCTACGATTTTCTCAGAGTTTGTCGAATATTCTGACTTATCAAAAACGTTCTAAAGGGGCCCCCGGGCCCGGGTGCTCCCGCGCATGCGCGGGAGCTATCACTATGCTGTTCAACAACTTAGAGAAGGGGAAGGCCGATGTGTAGAAAAGTGGGGGATCGGGTGGATCTTTTGACATACATCAGCCTTCTCCAAGTTGTTGAACAGTACTGTACTGGAGTAGTTTCTACAAGTTCTGTCGACTTCCGTGTCAATCGAAATCGTTTATCATTTATCCAGTGTTTATTGACAAGTGCCGCAGTCGTTTGAAATGTAAATTGTGAATTCATTCGATAACAAACAACTTGATTCCAGATACTCTAGGTATGTACATTAAATTTATTTATTTATATAATTAAGCACTCCACTCATTGAGAGCACATGTGCAGATTTATTTTTTAGAATGTAGTGAACATTTTTTTACCCAACGCATGCTATTGTTATTATTGATTGACCTGAAGCTATCAACATCTTTATTTCGAATAATTAGATAATTTGAATTTTTTTATCGGTCCCTTCACCTTCAGATTATCCAAGTTCTACTGTACCTATAATATTATTTCTTCTCACAACGAAAATGATACCTTTAAAAAATCCTTTAATAGCATTAATTATCGCTTGAAATTATTTTTTTATTGATTTTCGATTTAATCGATTTTTTCTTCAACAAAATTAATGTCCAAAACGATTCTTCTGGAAAAATCAACTAAAATCGAAACCAATTTTTTTCCAAAAATCAACATCCCTAACCCTCACTTTTCCTCGCCTCGGTAGCCTCGGTGAAATATTTTGTCACTAAACAGTTGTTCCTTTGTAATTCAAAAATTGTGTATTAATGGTTTTAGCTGACATGGAAAAAACAAAAGAAAAAAGTGGATTTGAAAAGAGGAAAAATAGAGAAAAAAGAAAATTGGAAAATGCTGGAATAGACCCTAAGCAGACTAAAGTCAGCAAATTCTTTCCAACTACAACTTCAACACCAAAGTCAACATCAGTAGAATTTCAAAACGACGATGATCAAAGCTCCACGGAAATCGAATTTCATCCAGCAGAACAAGAATCCCTATTCGCCAGTTCATCTACCAAAAGACATACCGAATCAAGCTATGAAACATTGGCTACAAAATCGCCGCTAATCCACCAAGAAATTTGTAATGACGAAGGTATAGTAGAAATCAAGCAGGAGAACGAACCGGTAAAAGCTGGACCTGAGACTAGTGTTAGTCGAGAAAAATCCTCCGTCGACAGAAGTGTTAATGACCAGTCGTTTTTCAATAATGAACAGAAAGATAACTCCGCACTCACTGATTCATTTGATAAAGAACCAATGTCCGAATCTGAATTATTATTTTCTGCGAATGCACCGCTAATAGTATCGAAATTCAACAATGACAAAGCAATTTATAAGAATCGGATTTTGAACGAAGATCAGAAAAGAATGCTTTTACTTGCTGGCCCTTGTCAACCTACAGAAGCTGATATGCCCAATGGCAAATTCAAACTCACAGAAAATGGGCGCCATTTCAACTCGCAGTATTATTATAAACGTATGCAGAAGCCTTTCGACGAAAATGATCTTAGCCCTTGGTTATCATACTCACCGACTCTACATTATGCTTATTGCCATTATTGCTGGCTATTTGGAAATGAGGTTACGAAAAAAGGTATATGGTGCACTGGTTACACGGATTGGAAACATGTTCAGCGATCCATTTCAATTCACAGTTTGAGCAAGGCTCATCTCCAGAATGCCGTTGCAGCAGCAAGTTTTCTCAAGAAAGCTGATATCAGTCATCAACTAAATCAACAAATTAGCGAAGAAGCGAAAAAATGGCGTTACGTCTTGAACATTTTTTTTGATACCATAAGAACTTTGTCTGGCTTGGGTGTCGCGTTTCGAGGTCATCGTGAAAAAATGGATGAAGAAAATCCTGGTATATATTTGTCTATCATCAAACTCATCTCCCGACATAACTCGACTCTACATGATCACATCGAATCCTCGAATCGGATAAAGTACTTGAGCAAAACGATTACATTCGAATTATTGAATATCTTGGCTGATCAAACGCGAAATTTTATTATTAATGAATGCAAAGAAGCAAAATTTTTCACATTGATCGCTGACTCAACAACTGATGTTGCTCACTTGGACCAAATGGCTATATTGGTGCGATACGTTACAATCCAAAAATATGAGACAGGAGCCAAGGAACTATGCATCAAAGAACGTTTTTTATGTTTCATTCGAATCAAAAAAGGGGATGCTGTCTCGATTTCTCATGATATTATTGGGGTCTTGTTTGAAAAATATCTATTTGAAAAAATTCATTTATGTGGTCAAGCTTTCGATGGCGCGCCTGTTATGTCAGGAGAGCTGAATGGATTGCAAGCACTTATCAGAAGATATGTTGGAGAGAAGGCCTTCGTTCCGTACATCCATTGTACAGCGCATCAACTCAACCTGGTTCTATCTCATGCAGCTGAAAAATTCGCCAGCCCTTCAATCAAACTCTTTTTCGCAACATTACAGCGAATTTTCAACTACTTCTCGCAGTCTCATCGGCGATGGGAAAACCTTTTGGATGAAAGCAAAAATCTGTCTCAAAATACAAAATCTTTCGGCATTCAACTTCTGGAAGAATTGAAACTAGAACTTTTTGAGACCAACTCTGACTGTCGAAGAGAGACACGAGATGAACAGTGTGCTGTGCCACCGGAAGATATCGAAAGCGAATCGCTATCACAGAAACGAAGACTCCACATCAAAGGCTTGAGTGATACTCGTTGGTCTGCACGGTTAAAAGCAGTAGAAGCAATCATCCAAAATCTTGACTGTGTTGTCAACTGTTTAGAACGAGAAACATCGAGAGAAAGGGCTACCGGAGAAGATATAATGGACGCAAATTCTCTACTTTCGGCGATCAATTGGCTATTTTTGCTAAATCTGACATGGTGGCATTCAGTCCTATCATTCATTGACATTGCTGAAATGCAATTACAAAAAAAAGAAGTTGATCTTTTGATGGCCCAAAATTGTCTTGAAAATGTGATGAAGAACTTGCAAAACTTGCGTCAGGAGAGCAAGTATGATTCTTTCGTTTCGAAAGCTAAATCTCAATGGGAGAAGATGGGATGGAAGAATCCGGATTTTCCGATCATTAGACAACGACGAACGAAAAAAATGCCAGGCGAGAAAGCAGAGGACAGTTCTCTGGATATGGCAACGAAACATCGCATTGGGTACTTCGAAGTTCTGGACAGAATGTGCAGTGAGTTACAAGAAAGGGCCAAAGGTTTTGATGAGATTAACTCACTTTTCGGATTTCTCAAACCTGAATCATTCAAAAACATGGAAGAAAAAGAAGTTGAAAAAAATGTGTGCAATTTGATGGAGAAATATCCAAGTTTTTTTACAACTGCCCTGAAGTATGAGCTAATCAGTTTTGTTGAGATATATTTCTCACAAGAACAAGATTCTAACAAGCATAGTCCATTGCAATATTTGAACTTCATAGTTGAAAAAAATTTGATCAGCAGTTTCCCGGAGTGCTGCAGTTTATTGCGTTTGTTCTTAACCCTTCCCGTCAGCACTTCCAGCGCCGAACGAACAATGAGTTCATTGAAAAGAGTAAAAGATCGTCAACGTTCTACAATGAGTGCAGAAGCATTGGACGATTTCAGTATACTTTTTATTGAACAGGAAGTCGCCAATCAAATTGATCTGGATTCAACCATCGACGTTTTCGCGGAGAAGAAAGCGAGAAGAGGTTTCAAAAATTAAAAATTTATTTTGGTTTCGTAAATTCTAAAATATGTAAATTTTCTCGATGTAAATAGAATACAACTTTTATAATGCTCATTTATAATAAATGAAAACATTTTTATATTCAATAAATTCTTAAAACATATGTCTTTCACTTTCCATGGAACACCTGACACAACATAATTTTCTAAGGGGGGGGGCCCTAAAGAAATTTTGCCCACTGGGCCTTTTTCCTTAAATCCGCCACTGAGAATGTAGCATTATCTGAATTTGTTTTTTATTTTCAGGGATCTTCCTTATTATTTGCCGTGATATTGTTCACCTGTTTTTCTCACTCTTAATAATCTTATATCTTATCTGGAACTCTCTGAAAGTGTTTTTTAAAAGTCATAGATCATAATTTCAATACATCATTTAGTGAAGATCATAAATAATCGTCTTTTTATGATTTTATTGTCATTTCAAAAAAAGTCAGTATGAAACAGTTGATATTCAGAATGTATGTGATTTATATTTTGTATGCAAATGCATGTGTTATGGAAATATTTCTTTTGATATTTGAAAAATTGAATAAATTAGCTCAAACTTGAAATTTATCACTTGCAGATTATTCCATAGGCTCTTCATTATTATTCCAACAGCTAGAATGAAAAAAAAACTAGCTTAGTGTGAAAAAATTTTAAATCATCTCATGTTGCGAATAGACTGACACCAAGTTGAAAAAAAAAAGTGAAAAATATATGTAACAGTAGATATCATTATAATTGTCATAAAAATGTCACCTCATTAATTAGGCGTACTTGGAGAACCAAAAAAAGTCTACTATCATATAAGGCTGTGATCTAGCCTCTGAAAATATTTTTAACTCTACATTGTTGCCATTTCTATATGTAAACCACATCAATTAGGGAATTTTATTTCAATATCTAAATCGTGTTTGTGAGGTATGTCCTATACCTATATTTCACCATTGTTAGATATGAAGAATATTAACAAAAATGTAATATGCAAAATCATAAATTCATTAGGCTGTAAGCTTTGCGTAGAGATATCCACACAAATGGGTAGGATTTTGCAAAATGGTACTAACGAGAATACCAGAATATCCAAACTTTTAGAAACAATTATTTGGACCCATTAATCTTAATTCTCACATAGGGGAATATTCAATTGTCTGTTTTATATGCTCATGGATGATCAATTTTCAGTTTGCATTTATGAAGAAAAGTTGAATTCAGAAAAATATTTGAATATTCGGGGAACAACTGACTAGATGATTTGCATTTGATCCTAACTCAAAACTAAGGTTATCAGTTGGATGGGGCTCTTGGATATTGTACACATGAAATGAACAGAGAACTCGCTAATATGTGATCAGAAATTGTTGTATACGAAATTTGTGTCCTTCAATTTGGTTGCTGCATCAATGTTGGTAGGTCAACGGTCAGCATTTCAAGCACCTGAGCTGCCTAGTTTTTATTATTTCATCAATATCATTTTGAAAAGAGTTCGTTCTTACTGTTTCCATCACATCTTGTTCAAAAGAGATAAAGGTATTGTTTGTTATTTGATGCATTTAATTTTTCACCAAATCTCATTCTTGCATAGATACAGTAAATATAAAACAATTAATATTTCAGAAACAGTCAGAGATGGTTTAGGTCATAGTCGATAAAACACATTGGTTAGTTGAATTCGAAAATTGGATAATGTACGGGATGTTACATTTATTGAAAATATGAACAAAGACACATTTTTAGAACATCCTATATGATATAATGTTCAAGTTTACTTTGAAATTTTAAACACCGAACCTTATGTGAAAGGAGCCAGAATTTGAGTTCAGTAAATCACTCTAGTTATGCAATATTATGTTTTCATATCAATCTTGTTTTTGAAAAAAAAAACTAGGACATGCTTCAAAAAAATAATTTAGATTTTGAAGCAGAATTCAAAAATTATATAATATATAGGGCGTTCCATTTGAAATTACCATGTTGATGTATCTTACATATAGAAGTGGCAACAATGCGAAGATGAAAATATTTTAAAGACTATGATGGTACCCAGAATTTTGAAAACTTCTTTATTGGTTCGGCAGATATGTCTAATAGATTATCTCAATTGAAATGAATACATATTACAACGATAACTCAAATGCATATAATTTTTTTTGAAACATAGGTCTCTATGCCCATGGTGCTATAATGGCTGCTTTGATAAAAAGATCAAGAACTGGTAAAGGTCAGAAAATCGATTGCAACCTTCTCTCAACCCAAATTGCCAGTCTAATCAACATCGGATCAAACTATTTGAATGCCGAGAAAGAGGCTTCGAGATTAGGCACAGCTCATGAAAGTATAGTACCATATGAGGCATTTCCAACTAAAGACGGCTACTTCACCATTGGCGCTGGGGCAGATCTACACTTCAAGGAGTTTTGTAGGAAAATAGGTCATCCTGAACTATCTGATAACAAGAAATATCTGACGAATGTGTTGAGAGTGAAGCATAGAGAAGAGCTCATTTCTTTTCTTAGATCTGTTTTGGTTACAAAAACCAATAAGGAATGGGGAAAAATATTCGAGGACGTTTCATTTCCTTGTGGTCCAATTAATTCCTTGAAGGAAGCTTTTGATGATCCCCATGTGAAAGCAATCGGACTTGTGGAAAGTGTGGCACATCCAGTAGCAGGAGTTATTAAAGTAGTTGGACCTCCAGTGCTCTACAGTGATGGAGGGAATTGTGTGAGAAGTTCCCCTCCTACTTTGGGACAACATACAGATGAAGTGCTAACTGATATTTTGGGTTTTAGTGATGATGAAGTCAGTAATCTGAGAAAAGAAAGAGTTATACACTGATAGGGTGTTTCACTTGCAAATTAAATTTACCTTGTGCAATTGTTCAAGGTATTAAGTGGGGTTGGGAGTTTTATTAATTCAATTTAATTGTACTTATTCACCAGAGGAAGTTTAATCATTTTATATTAATCAAATCGTAGAATTTTAGGGTATCAAATGATGATCTACTTCTGTATAATTCTCTTTTAATATATCTCTTAGGTTGAAATTAACAGCTCCAATCATAGACAAAAATTTTAAATCTTCTCAAGTGTAATGTTCCTTAAGTTGTGTATATGCAGATAATTTCATCTGAAACAGTTATTCAGAATATATTTTTTCATATTTATTATATTTTCAAAGTATTGAAAGTAAATTGTTTGATGTAACCGTCACTATGTGGTAGGAGATCATTATGAAAAATGAGAAATAAAATTATCTACTTTTTTATACCATTTGTATTTGTAGAGAAATATGCAGTGATAATATTTGAATGGCACACTTTTGATAATCAAGATAAGGAATTTTTACATTTGCACTTTCAAGGTCTTTGGTTTATTTTTATCAGAAAATGAATGCTATTCAATGCTTCACTATATTTTAGCCCGATTTAATCTATATAATTTGGCTTACCGCTATTATAATCGTAATAAATAAACTTTTTCAACTCTCTACTATTGTCTTTTATAAAAATCTTGTTCCCAGAATAAGTTTTCTATTTTATTTGTGCAATATTTTGAAAAAGATATATTTCATAATATAAAAAAGTTTAGTATGATGAAGAAGTTTTGCATTTTCACTCTTTTCCATGCAAGAGATGTACAATACAAGTGGAAAATCTGTTTTTATATTACATATATGAGGATATCAGAGTTATAAATATGAACTGACGTGTTTTTTATACATAAACTATTCAATCATGAAGCAACCTTGTATTAATCAATATCTCAGTTTTTTAACATATACTCATTGATGAAATGTTATGTATTTTCAATTGAAGCTATTAGTGTATGGAGGTGATGGGTTACTTTCTCGCATTTTAGGGACTCTAAGGGTAAAAGTGATTTTTGCCTCAAATATAATTGAGGAAACCTGATTTGACATTCTCAGAACCTGTTTTTAAGATTCTTGCACCTATGAAGAAAAGTCTATACTAGTATACACCTTCATGCACTAGAAGGAAATTGATTTGCTGTTTCAACAAAACACATTTTGTTACTCATGAAAATAATTTGTCTTCACTGTGGTCAGTAGTGATTAAAACCTATTGTGAGATTCAAAAAGCAAAATTTTTATTCTCCATAATTTTTCACGCGCATCACCTATATCTTTCAATATTATTTTTGTTCTTCAAAAACAAGATAGTGTTGTTTTGTTAATAAGATATGTTTGAACAATGATGCTTTTTTTAAATATCACTGTCAATATTGACTTTAATGCTGGTTTATTCCATCAGGTATCACTATTATCTTTAATATATTTGTTTGTTCCATTAGTGTTGTGAGATTAAATATTTGACGTTCACCTATCAATATTGCTTGTAGTAAAAAATTATGAAAACATTCACAAAAAACTGTTTTATATTTGGATGAAATCAAATGGAAAGTTTGACAGACCACAGAACTACCAATAATTATTTACTTGATAAATATTTTTATAGAAAAGTTGATCAGAGTATTTAATTGCTTCTCCTTGTTAGCAAAAATGTTTCCTCTTTCTTTTGATTACTTATCTGACTAGTCATTTAAACATTCACAAGTTAGATTTTTTTCATTTTAATCACCCTTATAAAAACGGTTGAATGACAGAATAACAAAAAAGAAGTGGTTACTATTAGATTAGTTGGATCATAATATGCCAGAAATGCAGTGAATTGATGCAGTGGCACCACCGCCTGAGCCACCAAAAAAAAATAAATAGATTTATTAATCCAATAATACGCCGGTTCTTGCTTTTGAAGATAGTGTTTCACTTTATTTCTGAGTAAATTTCAATAAAAACCTTACTCCAAAAT
>WOGO01040867.1:0-10940 GCA_015342085.1 Leptinotarsa defecta | reverse complement strand
TGTTTTTCGGCTGAGTTAAGAGTTCTAGAGTAGTAAGCAATAAGGTGATTATTTTGTGATAAAACTCCTCCTAATGCAATGTTACTAGCGTTAGTATTAAGTTGAAAAGGTTTGGAAAAGTCTGGATAAGCTAACACAGGGGCGTTAGTTAATAATTCTTTACATTTATGGAATGTTTCCATGTATTCAGAATCGTTCGGGTTAATTTTTGTTCCCTTTTTCAAACATCTAGTAAATAGTGAAACTATTTTAGCAAAATCTACGATAGTAACCTATTAATCCTAGAAAGGCTTTTATTTCCTTTGTTGTAGTGGGTTACGGGTATTCTTGTACAGCTTTGATCTTTGTAGGATTAGGTTTAATTCTTTCAGGTGTAGTAATGTGTCCTAAGAAAGCAACTTCTTTTCTGAAAAATTCTGACTTATCCAATTGAATTTTCAAATTGAATTCACGAAATTTGTCAAATATTTGTTTTAAATGAATTTTATGATCGTTAAGTGATTTTGAAAATATTACGACATCATTATTATAGACAAAGCATGTTTTATGTAGATATTATCTAAGGATATTATCCATAACTCTTTGAAATGTTGGTGGAGCTTTTTTCAAACCAAATGGCATACGGGTATATTCATAGTGGCTGTTATTTACTGAAAATGTGGTTTTTTCAATACTTTCCGGACTCATTTCAATTTGATGAAAACCTTGTGCCAAATCGAGGGTTGCAAAATAAACATATTTACCAAGGTTATCTAAAATCTCATCAATTCGTGGTAATTGATATTTATC
This sequence comes from Leptinotarsa defecta, assembly GCA_015342085.1. Lineage (NCBI taxonomy): Eukaryota > Metazoa > Arthropoda > Insecta > Coleoptera > Chrysomelidae > Leptinotarsa > Leptinotarsa defecta. Next base: position 10,151 of record WOGO01040867.1, on the reverse strand, counting down.
TTTTATTGTTTTCGCATTAAGTTTTCTATAGTCTATTACAAGTCGCATTTTTCTTTGTCCTGAAGCGTCAAGCTTTTTTGGAACTATCCATACAATAAGGTGAAATAGATGGTCTTATTATTTTATCTTCTAATAATTTTTGAATTTGGTTTTGAATTTCATTTTTCAAATGAAAAAGATACCTAAAAGATTATAATATATAGGATCGTCGTCAGTAGCCCTTATGTTATGTTTGATAGCATTCGTAAAAGTTAATTGAGAATCGCTATTATAAAATATGTCGTTATATTGGTGGCATAATTCAAGAATAGTTTTGTATTCTTCTGGATTGAGGTGTTCTTTTCTGATATTCTTTTTAAAATCAAAGATGTTTTATTTTCATAGGTTTTCTAATTTCCATATCGACAATTGGTTCAACATTAATCGGCTGATGAAAATGAATTTCTGATTCGTTTACTTCGCTAGGTAATTCGCAGTATCCTCTATCAGCATTAACTATTGATTCGGGAATATAGGTTTTTCCAATTTTCATTCCTGGAAGTAAAACTGGACCGTTTTCAATATTAATGGGAAATTTTAAGTGATTTTCCATTTTTGTAGTATGAGGTATAAAATTGTCAGGATTTAATTCTATAAAGAATGGAATTTCATTTCCTGCAATCTCAAGGATTTGGTTTTCGTAATTTATTTTTACTTTGAGCATTTGAAAATCATGACTTCCTAGTAAAGCGTGGAATCTATCGTGTCCTTGAATTACATGACAGTTCATCTTGTTATTTATTCCGTATTATTTTAAAAATGGATATGAGATATTCTTGTCTTTTGCTCTTTGATTTATAGATTCAACTGTGAACGGTTGGAGAAATTCAAACTTGGAGAAATATATTGTTGAGCGGGACCTGGATTTATAATACTATTACTAGCTCCGGAATCTATCAAGATTCTCAAGTTGAACTGAGGTATTATTATAAAACGTAGTTTAGGTTTTGAACAAAAAGAATTCAAGTCACATTTTGGGCTGATGAGGCAGGTATTTGAAAATTTTCTTCTTCAAAATTCTCAATTTCACTGTTTTGCAAATGATTTTCATCATGAGATTCCGCATTGAATAGATCTTCTGAATTGACAGTCGGTCTTGATCTTGGTGTAAAGAAATTATTTGTACGCGGTTGTAATGTTCTTCCAAGGATTCTAAATAATTAAGTTTGCAACCCTTCCTTGCATAGTGCAGAATTTCCGTATCGTTAAGATTCGGAAACTTGTGGCTGCATGCCAAGGAATGGTTTGAAAACGTCGAATCATTTTTTCCCAGTCTGAAGGACCTTTCATGTTCAGCATACCGTTTTTCGAAATTTCGTCCGCATTGTTCCACATAAACACTATTACACTCCGGATACTTAAGCTTATAAACTCCAGATTTTTCCAACTTGTCCACCTTATCTTTGGCATTGAAACGAAAATGGCATATGGTCTGAATGCTACTTCCACATTGTTTTTTCTGAAGAAACCTGCGATAATTGCTGTTCTTTTTCCAACGCTAACATATTTTGGAAAAAGAACAGAAATTATCGCAGGTTTCTTCAGAAAAAACAATGTGGAAGTAGCATTCAGACGATATGCCAGGTTATCTCATATTGTTTTCAATGGAAAAATGGAAGGAGAGGACTTTCAGGAAAATCAGTGGTTTCATCTGGATCCTAGGCGTAACTCGTCTCTGGTAGTTCGATGAAGTATTCTCAAGCGAAGGCTCTCTCGAATTGTGGGGCTCCAATAGAAGTTGGGCAGCAGTTGACCGAATTTTCTTAGGGTAACGTTGATCTACAGGTGATCGATGTTTCCAAACAAATCGTTGAAACGAACCGTAGTATAACTCCGTTTTGGAATCCTGTTCGCAGCGCCAATTATATAACTAACTTCGGAAATAAACCTTTTAAAAACAATTTATTTCGTGGAAATATAGTTTGGTAAATTCACTAGTTTAAAAACCAAGATGAATAATGAATATTGAGGCGTTGTAGTTTCCAGTATTTATAGTGCTAATCTAAATCGATTCTTGATGGTTAGTATATATTTTGGAAAGTTCGAAAGTCTATTTAGGAGATAATCAACCATAATGGCATATTTGTGCGATATGAAGGTCGTTAACTGCGTTGACGTATATACGTAACAAACAAGGGGATCAAACTGAACGTTTCACCCCTTGTTTGTTATTTTATGCGGTCAGAACGCCTTAGTTGTAGAAATTGTAGAACCTATTATAGTGGAGTAATTTCGAGACTCTATCGTTTCGTTTTTTTTTTTTGGCGTAGAACCAGATCAGACATGGCAGGTTTTGTTAAGCATGTCATAAGGAATACGAAATCGTATTTTACGACATTTTTTAGTGGTCTAGAACTTTTTTAACAGAAAAAAACTGAAAAAAAATGATTTCAGATAAAATCTGTTATTTTTTGTTTTCACCGTCATAACTTCAGAATTAATGAAGCTATCGGGGTGATTTTTTTTGTCGATTGAAGTAAATACAATAGCGCTTCTAACAGTACCGATGGACTCTACAAATTTTTTTTCTTTCATTTTATAAAAATCATGAAATCATGGAATTCAAAATATATGTATCATTATTTGCACCAATCGATAAACTTTTTTATTTGAGGAAATTTTTATATACATATAGCGAACCAAATGAAGCACACATATGGTAGAAGTTTTTGAATTGATTAGTTTTCCCCCAATATGTATAGTTTGGCAACAGTGATTTTTTTAATAGCGCGCTCCCTCGCGCGCTCCATATACACATCGGCACGCGCCAAAGGAGACATGTAAGACGAGGCTGAATTAGTTCGAAATTTGCGGCATTCAGCACAGTATCTATGCTGCGGGCGTAAAAAATAGAAATATTATTTTCACTGAGACAATGAAGTGTGTTATTTGTGAAAAATATGTGCGTGATGATGACAAATCTGTGGTACAGAGACCCAGAATACAAGGTTTGTTGTCACTAATAGCTAGTGCCGAAAAAAGGCAAGACAATCGTTCGAGAGAAATTCTGTCGCAGAAAAATAAGATTTTAAATGGTGACCTAAAAATAAAATATCATTTAGACTGCCGTAAATCTTTCACAAGTTCCCAAAATGTTCACAGTATTTTACAATCGGACAATGCCGCCGGACCATCAAATTATTCTGGAACTCGGTTTAAATCACAAACATTTGATATCAGAAAAATGTGCCTTATCTGCAACAGCAGTGGAACAAAAAAAAAGAAAGGATTGGTATCCGTCCAAACAGGTAATGATATAATAATCAAGGATAATATGTAGTTCCAATTCATAGCTATAAAGAAAACATGAATATTAACTTTGACATTATTTTATGGATATTTTTTTCCTTTTACTGCATTATGAATACAAAACCTTTTCAGGTAGTGGTAAAGCTACTTATGGTAATATTATGAAAGCTGCAAGGGATAGGAATGACATCCATATGATATCCAAACTGAGTGGCTTTGAAGATTTATTCGCTTTTGATGCGAAATATCATAAGTCATGTTATAGTCACTACATATCTACAAGAAACATAAATTCTCACAAAAATAAGGAGGCAGCTTCTAATATATCTGCAAACTCACCCGAAGAATCAGCTGACTCTTCAACATGTAGTAGTGATGTTCAGGCGAATATTACACTCCCCAAAGAAATGTCTGAAACTCAAATTTTATTAAGAGCTGCCGCCATTATACGAAATGCAATGGATTCGTTTGAACCAAAGAGTGGATTTCCAACACCAGATAATATCAATAGGAATGAGTTTCAGAATGAGGTTCCAAAGATTTTACATCTATTCGTGTCATGGCTTATAGATGCAAAGTTATTTGAAGAGGTAAATATTGTAGTTGAAGATCTTTCGATTCAAGTATTTTGATGTTTATGTTTTTACAGGCTGAATATGGGAAAACAAGTGAATTAGCAGCGATTCCAAGCAATATTATATTGGGGCTTTTCGACAAGTCTCATAGAAGAAATTCGTTTCATGTCGGTCTGGGTTTGCATCTGTATCACCACATTCCAAGCAAACACATTTTAGATACGCTTTCCTCACTTGGACTTACTTGTTCATATAACGAAGTCCGTCAAGTAACAACTTCGTTAGCAAAACAAGAAATTGATGACAGGGAAGATGTATATGTACCCAAATGTCTAGGACAAGTTTCGAATGAGAAGAATAATTACATTCGAGCAAGTATTGATAATTTCGACTTGAACGAGGAAACTCTCGATGGAAAACGTACAACACATGCAATGGCTATGGTTGTTTTTCAAGAAAAACAGTTTTCACAACCAATAAGAGAAAGAATCAAAGAAGGCTCATCAGCTCTAAGCAAAGAAGAAACTGATATAAGTTTACAAAAAATTGAAAAATATGTTAAGCCTAAAACTCGTCCTGTACCTTCTGAATTCGAATTTCCAACAATTATTCGGAAAAATTCAATTCATTCCACAAAGATCAATATGTCTTGGCGATTGTTGAAATTTCTCCAGAATGAGTATTCTTTCATGGGGTGGAGCGATTTTCAAAATATTTTGTCTCATAATAATATTCCACTTTCAACAATTTCATACCTCCCATTTTTAAATGCTCCTCCTACAGAATTCGATACAATTTTCACTGCAATGCTAAGGCTAGTACAGTTAGCGAAAAAATTAAATCAGGATCATATCGTGATAACTGCTGATTTATCAATTTATTCTAAGGCTCGTGAAATACTGTGGAACAATCCTCCAGAATTGTCTGGTAAAGTAACCTTACAACTTGGTGGAATGCACCTAACAATGGCATTTATTGCAAGTATAGGCTACATTTTTGCGGATGGTGGACTAAATTCTATTTTTGTCGAAACAGATATTTATGCAGAGAATTCTTGTCGTCTAATGCTCACTGGAAAACAGTACTATCGTGCTATTCGAAGCTTAACATTAGCAGCTGATGCTATGTCACGATTGTTTTACAAATCATTGAATAACTGGTATAAAGAAAATAAAAACCAAACATTTTGGACAGATGATCTGAAAAAAAAATCAGCAATATGATAAAAACAAAAATTGAAGATGCAACCGGTGAGTTGGAAGAATTTCAACTATTGGATGATGATCACGACAAAATTGTAACAGAATTCGTGAACTTTGGTTGTGGTTCATCAAAAACTTTCAAGTATTGGTACTTTTATTTGGAAACAATTGATTTACTTTGGAGAATGCTAAGTGCTGAACGGAATGGGGATTTTGAAAGTCATCTGGCAGCCGTCTATGATGTTTTACCCTATTTATCAGCTGCAGGAAGAAATTTATATTCAAAATGGCTTCCGGTATATTTAGCTGATATAGAAAATCTAAAGCAGCAAATTCCAGACATGTACAATTTTTTGGCACATGGCAATTTTGTTGTGAAGAAAACCCATGATAGACAATTCAATTGCGTTGCTTCAGATATGGCTCTGGAACAATCTATAAACCGAGAATGTAAAAGTCGATCAGGTATTATTGGATTTTCGCGAAAACCTTCTGCCCTACTTCGTTGGATGGTTACCAGACACACTCTAGGAGAATATTCTCAGAACTTCATGAGTACGTATATCTTTTGTAATATTTGGTAGTTAGTCAGATTTTGAAATGATTTTTGTATTATTTTAGAAGCGATGTCCGGAAGCAAATTCACTCAAAGAATGGAAGGAAATTCATTACAGAAAATAAACGAAAACAATGTACTAGTCATGATTAACACTATTGAACGTGATTGGTGCAACCCATTCAACGTTAACGATGTTCCTTCATCTTTAATAAACATTTGTACGGGAAAGGAGGTGAATTCTGATATCGAACTGAGCCTAAGCAACTTCATTGATAAAGCTGAGAATAATAAAGAAGTATTTTGGAATGAGATCGATCACATAAATTTCTGGAAACCTAGGTCAAGGAATAAAATTTTGACATTCAGAGAGGGAAATGTTAAGGAGAAGATTGAAAAAGGAAAAGTGATCATTGGTTCGGAATTAATGTTTAGAAGAATATTGTGTGCAGCACAGGTCAATGAAATCGATATGAATACGATACTATCACACGAGCTGACAATAGTACCAACATCCTTATTTCATGACGATGGCTCCATGAGGAAGACAACTAAATCTGATTTAATCAAAAAAATTGAAGACGAGTCTAAAGCAATCGTTGACTGTCCAATTGCACAATCGCTGCTGATAGATGGAATGGTAACCATTCAAGAACTCAATGAAAAGGAATTTATAACTTTCAACGATTTAGGTAGAATTTTCTTAAAAGCTGTAATTAATGCAGGACGCAGATGTCAAGCACTTCGAACAACGGTAGTTTTTGACACCTACAATGAAAAATCTATGAAAACGGGTGAACGTTTGAGACGCGGAGATTCTAATGTTCCACATTTCAACGTAATTGGTAGTCGAAAAATACAAAAATATCGAAATTTTTTGAAATCTTATAAAAACAAACAATCTCTTTTGATTTTTTTGACGGAATATATGACACAAAATGCTGCTGAGTACTTGAATGAAAATGAAATATTAGTGATAGCTGGCGGATTTGAAATATCGGAAAAAGTTGTTTCATTATATAAGTATCATTCAGAAATAAACAAAACTCTATTCAGCAAACATGAAGAGGCAGATACCAGAATAATTTTACATGCATTATATGAAACTAAATTCAGTAAACAAATATTGGTGAAATCAGTTGATACAGATGTACTCATTTTACTAATTCACTTTTTTTGTTCTGACTCTGAATTGAAAGAGACTAATTTATTTATGCAACTTGGACATGGTAATAACAAACGATATTTGTCAATTGAAAAAATAGTACAAAGTTTAGGATCTACAATTTGTTCTTGTCTCTTGGCACTTCATTGTTTTACCGGTTGTGACACCACTAGTAGTTTTTTCAAAGTTGGAAAGAAATCTGCGTTTGACGTTCTGCAAAAAAATATTGTCGATCTCAAGAAATTATCACAACTACCTTTGTTGTCTCACGACGAAGCTTTAGAAATCGTTACAAGGTTGGTTCTCCTGTTATACAAAAATAAAGATAAAAAAATCCAGAAATTAAACGACCTGCGAATTAAACTAGCAACGACAACAAACAAACCATCAGCAGAGCTTCCTCCAACTGAAGGCGCCTTTTACCAGCACTTCTTAAGGTGAGCGAATTGGAATGCCATGCAATGAGACAATAATAATATATCAATTGGTCATTTGAATTACAGGTGTATGTATCAACTTAGAATATGGTACAGCAGCAACACTGAAACACCATTCATGGATACTGATGGTTCAGGATGGACTTTAACTGATGACGCTTGGATCCCAATATTTTCAAGCGATAAACCAATTCCTGATTTTGTGAGACAGTCACTGAGTATTTATTGTTCAGATAAAAATTGTGATACCCGAAAATGTGGTTGTTTCAAAGAAGGCCTTAAATGTTGTGACGAGTGTAAATGTCGTTTTTGTAGCAATATCATTAAAGATTTTGAGGAGGATAGTGGAAATGATGATGAATTCGAACACTTTTGATGTAGATTACCAATACTTATATATTTTGGTTAACAGAGAAATAAAAACTGTTCTGTACATATATATATTATGTTTTTGGTCCCAATCAAAATTGTTCAATAACCAAACTGAAGGATGGTACTTAGTTTGAAACGATGATTGATAAAGAATTACCACTAGCATTGTACAATAACTTGAAACGAAAACAATAGAAGGTAATAAATAACATCCCATCAGAGTCCTACTTCTTATCACATATAAACGGATCAGCTGTAGTCGGCGGCAGGCATTGAAATGGAAAACGAGAGAGTCGGGCGCCCGCGAATGCATTTTTAGCCCGTTTTGAAAAAATCATTGTCTAGATACATAAGTATATAGATGAAAAATTGTTTTTCCAAAAACTTCCTTCATCCTTTGGCTTCATTTTGTTCGCATATTATATGTACAAATTTTGAAAAATAAAAAAGTTTATCGATTGCTATAAATTACATTCACAAAAATATGAAAATTAAATTTTCTATCAGTACAACAAATTTAATTGAAATATTTTATAATCATGATGTACATCGTTAGAAGCGCTTTTGTATCCTCTTCAATTTAAAGAAAAAATCAGGTTGATAGCACGATTACTTTGAGAGATATAGCGGTGGAGACGGAAAAAAACATGTTTTACGTAAAAATCCATTTTTATGAGTTTTTTTGAAATTTAAAAGTTCCCGACCACTAAAAAATGTCGTAAAAAGTGATTTCGTATGCAGTACCACCTACTTGAAGAAATGGACTAAGTCTGGTCTGGTTTTACGCCAGTAGAACTAAGCGACTTAGCTCTCGAAATTTACTCCACTATTAGGAGGATCAGTAACAAGTAAATACTGAAAACCCACTACAGTATCTAAATGAACACCCAACCACCACCACTAATCTACGAAAAAAGTAACCATCAAGACCACAATTGATTGCATTCAGGTTTTATATCACGAATGAAAGTCTCAATAAAGAACTAGACCACTTCAGGAAAGATTTCCAGCCAAATGGTTACTTCGAAAAGCTAGCCGGAAGATAACAAGAGTATCATAAGAAAGCGAAGTCATTACAATGAGTGTTATTCCTTTCTTACGTCAGAGGACTGTCTAAGAGGATAAATACAATAGGGTCCAAGTACAATATTGAAACCTGCTTCAGATCCAGGAATACCATCCGTAACAGCCTCAGGAAAATCAAGCCATCAGATGCGAACTGTGATTCCAAGAATTAAATTTTCGTCATATACTATGCGGGTGCAGCAAATTCTGTCAGTGAAACCCAGAAAGCGTTGAAAGTTTTAATTGGCAGGCACAAAAAACACCCAGCGAGAAAAAAAAGATGATATCGATAGTAACGGAGATTGTTTAAACAAAACAACATCAAGTGATCCGAGACTGGGGTCTTTCACATGACGGAACAGTGATTTGAGAGTTTGAGAAGTAACATACATGTTGACCAACGAGGCATTCAATTGAGCTTGTCCATGATATTAATCACAAACATTTTTATTTATAGACCCGTTTCACTAACACCGTAGCTTTCTGCCGCTACTACAAAGGAAGCTACGGTGTTAAAGAAAAGTGTCTAGAAATAAAAACGTTCGTGAAAATTGTGAAATCATCTTCATAGAGAGTGTTATCAATTTTCATCAAACAACGGGTCAGCCTATTCAAATTGTATGGGAGCTAGCAACGTTTGGAAAACAAGAATTTTAGAACAGTTGGTTTTTTGATAAGCTGTCTTTCTTGCTCTTTCAGTTAGAGTCCGGGCTATCTTGCTGGCGGTAATGGTTGCGTTTATTATGCGCATCTAACCTGCACAGGTAAAAATCCTTAACTTCAAAAGATATTTTTAAAGCGTAATTTTTTATTTTTTGCTTTTAGATAGATCCACCAGACATCAATTTTTCATTTCCAGGCATTTCTATTGTTGCTAACACGTTGAGGACGGCATCAGATCATGCGGATGCCGCGCTTGTTTTGGTACTGGGCGGGCGTGGCATGAATGTGATGCCGCACAACATGTTTTCACTCAGACGGCGTGTATCTCCTCGGGACTCACGCTATAATGGTAAATTTATATGTACCGGAAAATAAGTTCAACGGCCAGTTTTCTGTACCATTTAGTACCACGCCTGAGGCAATGAGAATAGGATTTCAATTGAATCGAGAGATCGATAAAACTTTTGGACTTATTATAGCTAACTATGGCTGCTGGCTTTTCTACTTCTTGTCCATTTCGCATTTTTACTTTTTCGATATCTTCCTTTTGTGCAGTGGTAAGTATTAGCACGTCACGTTCATCGCGCCATTTCAACATGACTATTCCATTATCACTCACTTGTGCACAAACCTTTTTTTTTTAGTTTTTGTTGGACAAATTTTTTAGAGTTGAGTTTGCGGTTGGATCTAATTGTACCAACAACATGTGTCCGACGTTCTAACAGCTGAATTGCCAAACTAACGCTCGTATAGTAATTATCCGTGTACAAAGTACACCCACTATCAAGAAGATTTTCCATTAGTCTGAACACAACCTGAGCAGAAGAA
>WOGO01038575.1:0-11087 GCA_015342085.1 Leptinotarsa defecta | reverse complement strand
CGAAAACTCGTTGGTATCATCAACGCTCGACTCTAACTGTTCATTTTCGAAATAATTAAATGAATGGTTTAGACCCACCTTGCATACTCTCTTCAAATGGCCTTTTCCTCCGCATTTCTCACAAATATATTCTCGGTAAAAACATCTGTAGGATTCGTGATTTTTGGCCCCGCACACCGAACAAAAAAACATACCTTTTTTAGAGGAATACTTTCCTGAAGCGATGTGTGGTCCTGTCGTCGTAGGTTTTTGTCTTTGCATCTGCCCTTGACTACCGCCTCTTTGCCCTCTTCCGCGCGGACGTATCAAATCTTCTTCCAAGCGATGTAATTCTTCCACTTTCACTTGCACTGGTAATCCATAATTATTTTGAGCTGACTCTGTCGTTAATGCGCTGCTGATGGCTTCTTCAAATGTTAACACTTCGGTTTTGGTAAATAAGGTATCCAAAATTCTTCCAGGTTCGAAACCACATATAAATTTATACCGAAGTGCATTGTCTAAATAAGTACCAAATTTACAATGTGTAGCAAGCCTTCTAAGACGTACTGAATATTCTTGAATGCTTTCTATTTTAAGCTTTTTCACAGAATAAAAAGCATACCTTTCTGCATAAACTGCCCGTTGCGGTTGATAGTGTTTCTCCAATAAATCAACCAACACATTGAAACCTTTATTTTCTGGTTTATCAAGAACACATAAGTCCTCGAGTAAGGCAAATGCACTCTGATTAAGGCTATTCAACAACATTGCTCGCTGCAGTAAAAAACGATTTTAGTCGCCGGACATGGATGCCGAAATCGTGAATGTCTGGATTGAACTCCGTTTGTAACCCAAATTGTTCCGTCGCCTTGTTACTTGTTTTCTATTAAACAAATCCGTTGTTAGACTAAATTTCCAATATACGTTCATCCTCGTCGCCTTTTGTGATGTCTGTCATCCATCTAAATGAAAACACCTTCAAGGTTCATTCAATAACTATATTTTCCAATTTCAAAATACCAAATCACAGAGCCCTATCCAAGGACGTCACAGATAACTTTTTATACAAGTATTATAGTTCAGGCACATTCCTACTGATATTACAAGTATGAATTTTTATTGTCCTGTCCAAGGACGTCACAGATAACTTTTTATACAAGTATTATAGTTCAGGCACATTCCTACTGCATTATACAAGTATGAATACTTATTGTAAAACAACTATAAAAATAAAAACAACAATAAAAATTAATTGGTGCTCCGGGGCGATTTTATTGATTCCAGTAGCGCATTTGCTTTTTCAGCTGCAGAAAAACCCGGAAAAACCTGCAGCACCACATCGTCTGAAAATATATTGATCTGCCATTGGACTCTCTCATAAAAGTATTATTCTTGATTCGTGTCATATGCCATATATTCATTCTTGATAGCTTGTTTCCACTCTACCGATTCTGGACTTGATTGGGTCTGATTTATAGTTATTGGATTGATCATTTTTGCTAAAGTTCCACTTGGTAGCTTTGTGTTTCTTTGGGCGATATTCAGTATTCAGATGATACTATGGTTTTTAAATATTGTTTTCAGCCATACCTTCCAGTTCGAATTATTCGAGGTATAGCTCTTCCTCTATGAGAACTCTCATTTCTGTCATATTTTTTCTGTTCATCATAATTTTCTGTTTTTCCATCATTTTTACTTTCTTCAAATTTTGTTGTTTTTCACTCGAACTCTGTTGCAGAGAAATTATTCATTGATCGACATTTACTCTATTGTGTTAAAACAACGATAAAAATAAAATAAATACAACAATAAAAATTAATTGGCGCTCCGGGGCGACTTCATTGATTCCAGTGGCGCATTTGATCTACATTATCTTCCAAAAAAATCTTCATAATTTTCTTGGCCATCTGATGTAGGAAATCCGATATAGATATCTGATATAGAAATTCCACATCTCTACTGACTATAACGTTATTTGTTTTTGGATTGAAGACTTTTTTAGGAACAAAATACAAGCACTACAGGAAAATTCTTAAGGCTCTCTAAGAGTAGTGCTTGGGCGAAAGTAACAATTCACGGTGGATTTGGATCGCTAGAGATTGAATTAATTTGGAAAAACGTTCTCTGGAAGTTTATTCAACAAAAACGCAGTTCTCCAAATGGAAGAGTTCTTAAACAATGAAGTTCGAGGTATACTAAGTTGAACCTCAGAAAGGTGAGCAGCCACAGTCCGTCGCTTATTTCTGATATGTACTAAAAACTTTTGCTTCCATCAAATATCCAATAAGGATACATTCTGACGATTTATCATGGAATAGTCCTCTTGATGGATTTTCATTTAGTGCCAAAGCTTAACAACCAAAATTTTGAAAATATCTCCATTGTTCCACAAACATCTGAGTGAATAATCTCCAAAATCTTCACAGTTCTTTTGCGGAAACTCAATTTAATTATGAATTGATCTTGCTTCGTTTAAACGTCCAAATTTCACATGCCACTCTTTTATTTTGAAATCTTCTCTCAAATTTGCAGCATCAACCGTTTCGTTAGCTATGGTGTACTGTAGCAACAACTTTATTCTGAGACTCATAGTTTCAGTTCTCTATTAAAGTGAACTCTGTGGTCTTTGTCAGTAATTTTTGAAACAGACATCTGCAAAAGGAAGAGTATTTTTCAACAAGAGGGATTTTTCTCTCATAACTGAACAGGACGTTAGTTCTCTGAAATGTTTTTTTTCAGAGTTCATCTAGGCACCATTCTTTTTATTTCAGAATGAGTCTTTCTTCTAATGATATTGACTCGCACTTCAATGAACAACTTTTCTTATTTTTTGGTAAGGAAATATATATTAACTTTTTATAGTTACGAAAACAACAATTTTTTTATCACCAGCGTTTTGACATCTGCAACAATTTTGAAATGTAATTCCTACTTCATATGTCAAAATTAGATAAGTGATCGAAACATATTTGAAAAAGAAAAGTACAAAAGTAATGTTGTAAAAAAGTATTTTCATTTATTGTGTTTAAATTAGTTATTTTTGACGTTGGTTATTGAGAAATTGGTATATTGTAAATAATTTTGAAAATACTAGTGAATTGATATCGAAAACATGGATGCATGTATCTAATTTAATCGTTGAAGATTGATTATGTGGTTTATCACTTATCAAAAATTTTCTTTAAAAAAAGACTTTGTATTTGTAGATACTATGATACATAAAAATACATGAAAATTGCGAATAGGTATTCAAATTATTAAAACCTGTTATTTTGAATGTTATTCCTCTGTATATTTATCCATGAACGGTATTGTGTTTCCTGTTATTCTGATAAAAACGAATTCTATATTTTCAATAACATTTATTCAAACAGAAAAAAATATATACGAATAATTCCAAATAAAAGGGGAAGACAGGTAAAATTTCTTAATAATACAATTATCTTGACACATATTATTTATAATGGATCGTTTCTAGTTTCGATATCTTGCTCCCTAAATTTGCCTAATTAAAATCACAAAGTGGAATTTCAATGGTCTAATATACGCATATTTCCAGAGACAATTTTATTCTCTAAAATGGCACCTGCAGGAATATCTATCCTATCTCCATGGTTGGCAATTATAATAACGGTCCCCTGAAAATCCATAAATACATATGAAGTAAAGAAAAACTAGCCAGGATATCATAATATATCTAAAAATATATATTTATGTTCGAAATATGTAATTGATAACTGATAAATAAGTTATAAACCACAAGCCCATATTAGAGGTCATATGATACCTAACATATTAAAAACCTATATAAGTACTGAAGTAAACTGGCGCATGTAAAAATCTTGGAAAAGTCAAAACAACTCAAGAAGAGGGTAATTTGGTAAAAACTCTTGTACAGCTTTCGTAAATCTAGACCTAACCAAACGTCAAACAAAAATAAATAAGGCAGAAAAATAGTACAAAATTTCATTTTCAGAAAAGTGACAGCTATATATATGATTGATAAATTCCTGTAAGGTTTTTATAAAATTCTCTCTTTATATCAACAAGGGTTTTTTATTTTGTCATGCCATGTACATTATTTGCGGTATATAGTAATTGATATACATTCAATTAGCCTAATAGGGGATCTGGTCAAAGTAGACAAAATACCAAAAGGCGGACCTTGACTACATGATGTATATTGACATGATAGATATATTGAATAGTTTTGGTCTTGAATTGTCTGTTACCGAACCCACGCGTTTATCAAAAAAGAAAGGAACATGCATTGATAATTTGATAACTAACATAAAAGATAATGTTGTAGTTGAAATCCGTGACTTTTGTTTATCAGACCACTCAGGCATTCTAGCTACTGTAAACTACTGTAAGCATAATAAAATGAACCCAAACATGAAAACAACAAGATATATTTCCAAACTCCAATTGGTGAATTTCAAAAAAATGCTATCAAATTACGATTGGACGTATTTATACACAATTGAAGAAGCAAATGTTTTATTCTCTGATTTCTTTCAGGTTTTCCTGAGGGAATATTACAATTATTTTCCAGAAAAAACGATCAAGTGTAACCAAAAAAAGCACCTAAATTGGTTCAACGAAAATCTGAAAGAAATGAGAAACTTACTAGATGCTATAAATATTGTAAAAAAATGCCATCCATCACAAGAAATATCTGGTATTTACAAGAGAATGAAATCAAACTATAAAAAAGAAATAGATAAAGCAAAACGCAATGCAAATAAAGAATTTATTGAAAACTCGACAAATAAATCCAAAGCAATCTGGACACTGATAAAGTCTCAAGTAGGCAAATCTGAAAGGAATGATTACAGCATTTCAGCTGATAATTTCAATAAATTTTTTGTTAATGTCGGAAAGAATATTCTAAACTTACTGCCCAAAGGTGATATGGATTCTATACAATCCCTGAAAAATACCCATAGTTCCCCTTGCGAATCTTTCTTCATTACACCCATCACTGAGGATGAAATTAAGAGCATTGTGAGAAACTTGAAAAATTCCTACAGTAGGGATATTTATGATATAAATATTACAGTACTTAAAAATATAGGTGATGAACTGGCACCTTTATTATGCTACATTTTCAATAAGTGTCTGGAACAAAGAATATTCCCAGATGAACTGAAGATTGCCAAAGTGGTTCCCATTCCCAAAACCAATAATAAAACTGATGTGAATATGTTCAGACCAATTTCAGTACTACCAGTCTTTTCGAAAATCTTGGAACAACTGCTTAAAAACAGAGTCGTTTCTTATTTCGAGGGTAAACAACTATTTGCTAAAGAGCAGTACGGTTACCGTACAAATAAATCAACGACGAAAGCACTGATATCCATTCTTGAAAAAATCACAACGTCAATAGACGATAATAAACTTTTTTCTGCTACCATGCTTGACTTATCTAAAGCATTCGATTGTGTAACACATGATTATCTCCTGAATAAATTAGATTTTTATGGAATCAGAGGTGAAGCTCTTGAGCTCTTCTCCTCTTATTTGAGTCGGAGACAGCAAAGAGTTGTTTTACCCTCGGGCGAAAAATCAGAATTATTGCCTTTAGATATCGGAGTTCCTCAAGGGTCTGTCCTAGGACCAATATTTTTCATTGTTTTTATAAACGATCTACCAAAATACCTGAACGCAGATGCAGCTATTTTATATGCGGATGACACGACCATTCTGAATGTAGCCCAAGAGGTCGAGGAATTAACTGTAAAAAAATCTGAAACAGTAGCGAGAGCCACCAATTGGTTTACAGCAAACAATTTTAAACTAAATACTGAAAAAACAAACGAGTTACTATTCGGAAAATCTGATCAACAAAATAGCGTGAAATTATTAGGCATCCATATTGACACTAACTTGAATTGGAAAAAACATATTGAGCAATTAGCAGCAAAATTGAATAAAGTAGTTTATCAAATCAGAAAACTTACAGAATTCACCACTTTTGACACGACACTAACATACTACTACAGTAACTTCTATTCGGTCTTTTCTTACGGCCTTTTAATTTGGGGTAACTCTTCAGATAGTGAGAGAATATTCAAATTGCAGAAAAAAGTCATACGAATAATAGCTCAAGCTGGTTTNCATTAAAGAAAATGAGAATTCACTATCTCTAAATTCATCATATCACTACTACAACACCAGAAATAAAAATTTATTGAGTATTCCCTACCATAGAATGAAAAGAACTCAGCAGCCAACAAATTATACTGCTCTGAAACTTTTTAATAAATTACCAAATGGACTAAAAAATGCTCCGATAAAAAGATTTAAAGCTGCAGTTATGGAAATTTTACTGTATAATGCTTTCTACAATCTCGACGAATTTTTTGACTTCTCTTTTGATGAAATACAACCATAATCCACTGAAATTGTTAATAATTTTGTTGAAAGTTTCTCAGATACTGTAAATGTCATGTACTGTTTGTCACTAAACTATATGTCGTTTACTTTTTCTATGTTTTACACTGAATCTACGTTCTATACATATACTTATACCTCTGTTATGGCAACCTTAAATGTACATTATACATACTTGGGCTAATGAATTATGATTATGAATCTCCTTACAGATATACTTTGAATATGGTATAACGAATGCCAGTTGATGAAGACACAATCTAACCTGTAACTCAACCTAGCCAAAGTTATACTTAAATAATTTCAATAGAAGACTTGTTTTTCAAGTTCCAGTTGCGCTATATAGTTGAATCTAACTTCGGCTGTTGGGTTACATGTTAGATTTTGTTTCACTAACAATTATTTAGATACTAAATAAATTTGCATTGAATGCAACGTTCTATCTATTGTACAGAAAAAAAAATGTACATGTGGGGATTTTGTTGTCTACAAACGTTGATCATAATTTAAACTTATAACTGAATAGTAGCAAATTCTTTGAAATTGAAAATAATACGCGATGTGAAGTTGATGCATCTAGCCGCTTCAGATGGGTTGGGTGACTCGGGTAACGGATCTGCATTCTCATGTCGAAGCACAATAAATTTCAACAATGAAATCCAATTTTTGAAAAATACAGTTCAGTCATTGATATTTTGTTCTGAAAATATTTCAGGAAATAATCATCACGAACTGTAAATCTTCCAGATAAATGTCCATTTTTCAAAACTCAAACTTTGTTTTTTTAAGCAATATCTATCGAGCAACCAGCAACCATGATGGTTGCTCTCATGATATTGCCAAATAACAATGTTTTCGTTAAAAAAAATGAAGGTATGACTTCAGATAAATCTGAGTCTAACGACTCTTTCAGTGGGTGTACATCTCCAAATTATCGGGGTTCGAAAGAGCATTGAAGAGAGAAAAGAAAAGCAACCCTTCTAAACACCTACCCAATTTTCCAAACGATTCAATTTATATTTCACTTCACAGTTCCTCCCTTGAAAAAGAAGTAATGCTATTTCCTTATCTCTCTTCTGGTGAAGAAAACACGCTGTCCAGCGTTGACACAAAAAAAACAACCGATACCGACAGCGATGTAGAAAAATTAATTTGGCCAGAGGTAGGAAGATGGGGTAAAAGTGAATACATACTCTTCGTCTGGGAATGGTAAAAATTGCCATAACTTTCGTCACAGTAGAAAATTAAAGACCTTCGTCGTCAAACTCTCAAAAAGTTAACTTTGGAAATTGGGATGGGGGTTAATTTGTACACGTCTTTACAGTAAAGACACGTCTGAACTGAAGAAGTCATTGTATGGCGAAACACATGTTGCGTTTTTGTAATACTGTTTAGTTAAAATCTCACAATAAAGTTTGTGTTAGTTATGGATTTTCATCAAGTATCAGCCAAATCCATCATATATCCTGTATATGAGTTGAATAGTAGGTATATGAGAAAAAAAAGACAATTTTTCGTTTTGAAAAATTATGATTTTCTATAAAATTTATTTGTTCAAATATACATATCTACATAGTGATCAATAATATCACACTTTCTAATAACAAAATATTCTAATTGTACTTCAGTACTTAGTAAGTATATTTTGTCACCTCTGCCGTGAAATTAATCTACTGTAAACACTTTTCGTTCACCAGAACAAAAATACTGAGATCAAAAATTTTGTCATCAGGAGACGACTTAGTGATTGAATCTGTACTAGAAGATATATTTGCAAATATCTCAATGAAAAAATTGTGTAAACGGTGATAACTGTCAACTGAAACAAGTGATAATTTGCCTTTCCGCAAAGAAATGTACCATTTCATCGCAATTAGAGCTAATATGGAATATGATCATGAGAGTGCTACACCCTAACAACGTTTACCTCTTTGGAGTCTACTACTTGAATATAATGTAAATGATCACTTGAACTATGAGCCTACTTTTCATTTTCTTTTACATAACTAGTTTTCATTTCTAATGCACCCTTGAAGACACACAAAAAAGACTCTTCAAAGCAAATCCGTAGGACTTTATTGTGGCTCATACCTGTTCAAGCTCGACTTTATAAGTCCAGCTTCTAAATAAAGCCGATTATTTCGTTTGGTGGATGATCAGTACTGCAGCATTTTCAAATCGCCTTTAATGGAGAATCAATCATTCCTAACCTAACTAAATGAAAAATTATTAAAGAGATGTGAGACCCCTCCAAATATACCATTTTGAAAAGGCTCATAGCTTCTCTGTGTATATCATACTGGAATGTGTTAGATCACGTGAATATTGGTTCGAGTATGAATGGATTTTCATTATACCATAATAAGTATTGCTGGGTTATTAGCATTTGATATATTAAAGACCAATATTTCGTTATTCAATTATAGCATCGGTGACAATCTTCTCAACTTCCAATGTGAGTGTTACTGAGCATGTAATGTAACAGCTTTCTTGGGATTTTTACTGATAATAGGTTGAAATTTGATGATTAAATATTTGTAGCTCAACAGAAAACTCTCGTTTTATGTAGTGAGAATAACATCTAACGAACTAGGAATGAGTGCTGTTAAAACTATTGTTGTGAATCATGCCCTAAAGAAAATAACGCCTGCCACTGCTGGTAGCCATAAATCAATTGTGAAGTGACTAAGACCACGCCTAATTCGACATGTGCTAGCGGCTATTTCAGACGTGGCGTTGCTTCGAGAATAATGACACCGGCTTCGATGGAATTCCGGCGAATTTTCCACCGCTTTTGATTACCATATAAAAACGCTACCCACTCGCCTATCGATAGAATCAACTCAGATATACCAAGCGCCAATAGTGATGACGAGCGATCGCGCAGGTATAAACTCTCCTAACTAAATTGGATTAAAATAAGCCCCTTGCCGGCCAGTGTCGTTGCTATAATTAGTTTTGATCAGGGTAGCGAATAGAACATGACTTATAGGTAATAGTACAATTCATTGAAATGTTATATAATGATACACTCTTGGTGACTGTTTTTTTTTGTCAGGCTATTAAATTTTTTCAGAAACAATACAAATTATTCAGACAATGGCAAACGCCAACAGCATTGGAGGACAAGTAATGATATGCCTCTGTACAGAGCATTTGTATGTCTTGCAAGAACTGTAGTGGAGGTTACACTGAAAATGAGTTTGTGCGCATGGGGGCGGGCTCGCCACCACGTTTGGTGCATGCTGTAGTCAAGTTTAAGTGATAGTGCGGTACAGGGCGATTTGATAAGAAGATAGACATTTGAATACTAATTGAAATTTCAGTTAAAGTGTTTGGTTGTATCAACAGTGTCTATTCTTCAGAATAGGGCATTAAGATTTCTCTGTGAGGTCATGCCAAGTGATTCTTGCCGGCCTTTGTTTATTGCTCACAAATCTTTACACTATGTGCTATTTTAATTTTGGTGTTTGTCTATTAAATGAACAAAGACCAGAACTTTCCTCTTTTTCTTTTAATCATACCACACGCCAAACTTAAATTTATGCCTCCCTGTTCCCTCATCTACCCTGATTAAAAATTCACTTGTGTTTAACAATCTTAAGATGTATAACCATCTACCGAATTATTTGAAATGCATAATAAACTCTGCAGAGTTCAGGAAAGTAACTGAATATTTTTTTACTTGATATACCCTATTATAGTTTGTAAGAGTTTTATGATGATAACTTCCACTTGGTGTTCTATCGATGGTATGGAACTCAATACACGTAAATGCCATTCCATAATTCCATTCTATAAATCAAGTCCCACTCAATAATGTTAAGGAAATAAGACTTGGGTTTACTTCTTGACAACTCACTTTCGATTAAACCCCACATATCATCCACTCTTCAATAAGTCTCTCAAAATGCTTGGCTTCCTAAGATGCAATTGGGTTTAGTTTTGAGTCATATGCAAGCCACTTTTGATTCAACCCCGTATATCAGCCACTCTTAATAAGTCTCTCAAAATGCTTGGCTTCCTAAGATGCACCTCGGACTTCACTGATATCAAATGCCTAAAAATTATGTATTGCTCATTGGTAACAACTCATCTTGATATATATCTTCTGTAAGTCACATCCATATGTTAGAACAAGTTCAGAGAAAATTCCTAAGATTGATTGCGTTCAAATTCAGAGTTACCCCCGAGAACTACATATACAATTATCCACAACTACATTTTCTCACCGATCTCTAAGCATTCCTTAGGAGAAGATACGATGAAGACTTAAATATATTCTTTAATACTATCAATGGAATTTTTCACTGTCCCTCATTGCTATATAGAATCGGACTCTCAGCCTCTCCTAGCCTCACTAGAAATACAGTTACCACACTGCAGAACTAATCAGTTCCTTCATTCCTTTGTACCACGGACTACAAGAGCGGCAAAAAACGGACTTTGTTTTCTTCACTTCTGCATCTGAGTTTTAAAGGCAGCTGAATTCGGAGTGGAATATGTAGTTCCTGAGAAGGTTTTTTTGTGAAGTTTTCGATTACTGTATTGTATTTTCAAACTTTGACTTGTTTTATATTGTTTTCTAGGCTTTTTTATTCGTATTTTTGTATTGTTGCAAAATGCCTGTCATTTATTCTGTATTTTTTTTTTTATTGTATTGAGTAAAATGGGTTTTGAACCCGTGCATAAATAAATAAAATAACTCT
>WOGO01035328.1:0-11808 GCA_015342085.1 Leptinotarsa defecta | reverse complement strand
CCTGGAACTGGTGGCATGAAGATAAGTTTTATGTTTGTATCGTTTCCAACATCGATAGTCAGGTCCAGTACATTTTGATTCTCTTATTGCTTTCACAAGTATTCGTTCAAGCGAAATCCAATTGAGCATCACCTGTTTGAAGAGAAAACAACGACTGATATTTATTTATAGTTGAAAATTACGATATATTTGGAAAAGTATATTAGCCGAAATATAGATATATACGGAGGTATAAAAAGTACTGATTAAGTGTTTACAAAAATTGATATGAAAAATATCGTCATAAGTGTCACAAACAATAGTTTACGTGAACATTGATGTTCCTAATTCCTTTTTACTGGGGCGAAATAAATTGTCTCTGAACCATTTTATTTCGTTCATTTCATAAAGTTTGTCGTTACCATAACTGGAAGTTTGATAAAGGCACACCGCTTATTTGAATTTGGTCTGTATGGTATTCCTGCTTATACAGATTCACTGTTTCGTTATTCATTTTGTGACTTAGTCGGCGACCAATCAGTGGTTGAGTTCCTGAAAACCATGGAAAATAGGTAGTTGAAGCCGCGTGGTAACAGAACTCCGCCTTTCGCACACCACAATTTGACAAATTTTGCGTCGTTACTTGGGTTTGCACCCATACAAAATTCAACTGACCCAGGAGCTGAATGGGCTCTGACGCAGTTGGCAATTGACACTAATCTTCAAAGAAAAATCATCTTTAGCGATGAGGCCTATTTCTGGATTGATGAGTACGTAGACAAACAAAATCGTCGAATTTGGGACGAAACCAATCCACATGAGATACAAGAGGGTCCAATGCATCCCGAAAAGTCACTGTTCGGTGTGATTTTTGAGCTGGCATCGTCATCAGTCCATATTTCTTCGAGTACAACGTTGACCAGGCCATCACTTCCAACGGCGAGCACTATAGGTCGATGATTACCAACTTTTTCTAGCCTGAATTGGATGATCTAGACACCAACTACATGTGGTTTTGACAGGACGACGCTACGTGCCACACAGCTTATGCCACAGGCCACAGGTATATTCAGCACCAGTGATTTCAGGGCATAGTTAACTCACGTTGAGGTGAGATTTTAATTGATCCCGTTAGACTCTCTCTCATGGGGTCGACAATATCTCATACATACTTTGTTCACTTCAAATTCAAAGATAGGAAGCGTTTAATGTTAGGCCCTATATATACAATGTTCAAGGCATGGACATTTATTACACTTTGGTAAGAATATTTAGTGGAACTTGAATTTTTCAATTGTGTATAGCAATAACTTTCTCTACTCTTCATGTCATTTCAGTTCATAACATACATTTCAGATACACAGATAATTTATCCATGTTATTACATAGAAGTGTACATATGTCACATAAATTAGTTACACAAAAAGTAAAAATGTATAAATATAAAATATCGCTATATGAAATTTCCTAATTTTATAATTCATAATTTCATAATTCAATGTGTCAAACAATAAAATAGATTCGAACACAAATATTGACATGTATAATTCATCGATGAATATATTTCGTTACGAATATAACATGAGAAACAATTCCGCAAACATTCCGAATTGAAAAGAACACCACCGTCGGTCATCGTTTAGTGTTCTTAGCAACATTATAGCTAGCACACATTCCATCGACCGTATCTACACCACCGTTAGTTTCATTATAGAAAGTGGCCATTGCCGGTTTCTTTCTTTAACGTCTTGATGCATAACGATGAGTAACGATGAGATTGGAACCTTTGGTGTGAAAGAAAAGTCTTGATGCATCTATATTACCATCGAAATTCAGTCTAGACAGCAAAATCACATTTTTGTTTGCTTTTGGTACAAGGAAACGAAGATAGAATTTTTTTTAACCTAAAATGCTTGAGGGAATACTTGCGAATTTCAAATCCTTCAGTGTCATTGCTATTTGTGACTTATTTTCCTACGCTGTACCTATACAAATGATATTTTTGTTTGCTTGAGTTAGTCCACTGAATCCAAACTTGTAAACCAGTTGTCAAGAGTAATATTGCGCCCCCAAGTAAATTCACAATATTGACTAGTTTATTGCTTTTGCCATAAGAGCCTTCAAACTGTTGTCCAGCATAGATCTCAAAATTGTAGGCATGTAATAAACCGACATCTACAGAAGCGAAGATCTTTATGCCATACTTAGCTGGTCTCGGGGAATTGTAGAAATGAACGTCTACCTCTGGATGCTTCAAATTTTCCAACGATTGTGACGTTTTTACCTGAAGAGTGTGGCTTTCGCATAAATGCTTCATTACTGATGAGCTACCTTTTTTCTTCCTTTCATCCTTTGTTTTTATATCATCAAATCTCATGCAATACAACAAAAATCGAAATTGTCTCAAAATCAGAATTTTTGTACGTTTGGTTACCATCAACCTGTCTTACAAGAAAGGGAATCTTCCTTCTTGTTGGAAGATTGCTAGCGTTCAGCCTATTTCCAAAAAGGGCAAGAAAAATCTTTCAAATAACTATAGACCAGTCGCTTTGCCATCAGTGATATCGAAAATCATGGAGTGACCCGTAAACCACCATATCCTCAAATATTTGGGAGGCATCAACATCTTGAGCGATCATCAATATAGCTTTCGGAAACAAAGACCAACAGGCGACCTTTTATCGTATATCACGCATATTTGGAATAACGCAATCGAGAAACATGGAGAGTCAAGAGCTGTCGTGCTTGATATATATAAGGCCTTTGACCGTGTGTGGCATGAGAGTTTGCTGGCCAAACTTAGATGCTATGTCTCGTCGGAACATTTTTGTGTATGGCTCTACAACTTCCTGAAATAACGTTCCATGCAAATGGCCTCGACTACTTTCACCATATCAACGCTGGTGTTCCCCAGGGATCCATATGGCCTTCACCCCTGTTTTTGTTGTACATCAACGACTTATTGAACAAAACCAATAATCCAATATATTGCCTTGCTGACGACAGCACACTAGTCCCATCATTCCATTTGGATTCCAGGACATCGGGCTACGGAGGCACATTTTCACCGGCAGCAGAAGGTTCCATATCTTAATGAGGATCTAGAATTGATTTCGAATTGGGTTGAAACTAACCAGGTTCAATTCAATGCCACAAAAACCCAGGCATCGGTTTTGTTCAAAAAAATAAATGTTTCTGTTGTGAAGTTGAAATGGATACCAATATGTTTTGGCACAATCATGTCGCTGGTATTGCAAAGGCTACTTTTTGAAAGCTTTGAACTCTGTTCCGAACCAGAAAACTGTTCACACCTCAACAACTTGTGATGCTTTATAAAGCTCAGATTAGACCTTCTTCGGAGTATTCCGCTTTCTTCTTCGATAAGTTTGTTGGGGGTTGAAACAAAAACAGAAATTTGGAGTGTTGTTCTCATATATGGCAAACATTCGAAAACAAAAATGAGTTGCGAAATGTTAATGAAAGAGATCAATGTATAGTTAAAACATGGGCTCATTATGATTAGAGCTTTGAGTCTTTTTCATAAGCTCTCCCACATATGAAAAACAAACCGTATATGTGATCTTTCAGCATTTTATCGTCGATCAATATATTCCAAGTTTCGTATATCCCATTTGCTTGTTTTACTTTTCCAGTTACCCCAGGCAGATACATAAGTAATATCATCTTAAGAAGGTGTTCTACTCTCTGGGAAAAAACATGATTTTTCATCTCCATTCATTACACTACGACGTTTTTTTTTAATTTGAATGAAGTGCGGTTCATCGTCTTCTTCATCACTTTCAGTATCTTTTATTGATAAAGTAACAGTTTCGATAGGTAGCCAAAGGCAAATGACCATAATATTTTTGTTACAGTTCAAAACGAAAACAAATGCCAAGTCCATTTCGTTGTTTTTTTTTGTTTCAACATTTAATTTCCCGTATAATCTTGTACGCCAAAAAAACCTTGGCCGCAATAAGAAAAAAATGAACTGCTGGAAACTTTATTCCTGTTGCGCCACTGGACTGCCAAGTGTGGCGCTTGAATGTCGTTGGGTGCTAATAGACCCTCACCCCCGTGGCGGCCCTACCTGGAGAGGATTACCGAAGAAATATTGTTTCATTTCATTTATGTTGCACCCTCGTTTCATTCCCCAGTTTCTGTTTCTTTTATTTGTTTTTATAACAAAACCCTTTTTAGCCCTTGTTATTGCTTCTGTTATTTTAAAGGCTTCGGCGTAAAACATCATTATACGCTAGGGTAGGAAAATAAATATAAAAAATGTCTAATGACTGACGTTTTTCGTCGGTTTAGTCGTAATGAGTTTCTAGGTTTCCCGGGCGTTCTGTTTCTTTTTCTAGACGGGATTTTTTAGTTTTAATGAGGGATGTCTGTGTATGATGGTTGAATCGTGTTCGAGTTTGCTCGACTGCTGACGGAATCATTAGTTTGGGCTGAAACGGGGTGATCCCACGTTTTATTTATTCGAAAAGAGGAAATATCATTATGTTTTGCCACTGGAGTCCTCAGGTCAAATCATTTCATGGTGACAATGCACACTGTAATTTTATTTGATCTATTTTAAAGTACTGTTCCCGAATAGAGAGGATTGGATCCTCCGGGAGAAGGAAATATTAACCCATTTAAAACCACTACCAATATTTTCAGAAAAATCTCCAATTTTTGACATATACATATTTGTTCATATATACTAAAACATCTCTGGGGTTTGAACAAAAAAATAATAATAAACTGAACAATACTTTTTGAGTTGCGTAAACGCAACATTGGTAACAAATGCATAAAAAATTTCAAAATATTATTCATGATATTTCTTGAAACAGTTCGAATGTAGTGGAATTCTACATTTATTGCACATGAAAACCGTTGTGCTTTTACATAACCTGCATCGTCTTCTCCAGTTCTCTGAATTTTTTTCTATTATATGACCAACATTATCGAGTCTGACAGAAGATGGTAGAGATGATGTGGAACCACGTCCTCGGATAGATTGTGCCCTACGTTTGTTGGTACTCATGAGGCTTCGTGCAAGTTCGGACCTGAAATCCAGCTGCGAAATAGGCTTATCACTATATACAAGCCGGTGAAGTTTCCAAGCATTCACCACAGAAGAATCTAACATGTTTATAAACAATGGCCACCACCATTTTTTCCCACGAATATTGATTCGATAGTTTGCGATTGCGTTATCATGTAAATCAACGCCTCCCATATATTTGTTATATCTGGCAATCATGTTAGGTTGGAGAATCAAAGTTTCGCGTTTCTCCTTTCGATTGTACCTTTTCACAGATACAAGAGGCTGCACAGATTCACAATTGGTTGCTACTGTTACCACGGAATTATCATTCCAACGTACTATGCCAATTTCATTCACGTGATCGTAACGGGAATCCATACTACCACGCAGTTTTTTTCCTATAGTTTTATTGTTCTCTAATGGGCATTTCAGAATCCTGTTCTCGCGTACAGTTCCAGTTGCAAAATATCCTTCATTTTTCAAGTGAACTAGTAGCTTATAACTTGTGAAAAAGTTGTCGAAATAAATCTTATGAGCTGATCTAGTTTTTAGCACTTTCAATAGATCAATAACAACCTCTTCACCAAGACCAAATTCTTTTCTGACTTTTTGAGGATTTCTTCCACCATAAGGTATGAATTGGTATAAATATCCATCACTAGAAGTTAGGCACCACATTTTGAAACCAAAACGTACCGGTTTTCCCTTCAGGAACATTTTTGCCGAATGACGACCAAAATAGGGTACCATTTGTTCATCAATCGACAGATGATGTCTGAAAACACCATATTTCAAGTAATTCGCATTCAAAATATCAACTAGTGGTCGAACTTTGGCGAATTTGTCTTCCTTATCCAGCTGATTGTTGTCGGCAAGGTGAATATCTCGCTTTATATCAAGAAATCTGTTTCGAGACATTGCATCTTTCACAAATTGAACTCCTTTATCTTCATCAGAAGACCAGTAGAGTTGTAATTGTGGAAGAGTGTGATATCCACTCAAAATCAATATTCCAAAAAATATCTCCAACTCACCCTGTTCTAACTCAAAATTGGGACGGTTATGATCTCTGGAATATTTGATGGAATTATTTATTATCAACTGCATCACTTCCCCATCAAACATTTGCTTGAAGAAATCTAGTACTGATTTTCCATGAAGTTCCTCAACCATAGATTTTACGTCCCTTTCCTCATTTGAAGTAGCATCAATCTCGTAGTCGACAGGTGTTTTACACCAAATTATATCTTCCATCCTTGCCGCTTTTTTTGGTGGAGGCAAGGCTGCCTCATGAGGCATATTTTCTTCAAATTCGCCATCGTTAGCCACATGCATTATTTCAAACGTTCCTGCTAAATCTACAGGCAAATTTTCTAGTTTACCTGTCACATCCTCGTCGATATTCTCCTCATCCGTAAGATCATCGACCTCGGGTGGTATATAACAAATATCAATATCATTTTCCTCGTTCAGGTCCAGATCCTCAACAATTGCTTCTAATTCTCGAAGAGTCAATGGTCTCTTCCAGTCGTTATTGTTCATTCTACTCTGAAACAATTATGAATATTCGAAATACGCACATTGGGCAACAAGAAATACTCACTATTACTCTGCAGTCCTCAAGATGACGATATTCTAATGCACGATAACCTTCTCAACATTCCTATAGCACTGCGCATATGAGAATAAAATGGCCCTACCTAGTAGCTATACGCAACGAAAGAATAGTGAAATCGTCCAGACGTGAAACTACAAGTTCCGACAGGAAAATTGACGACTTCCACAACTACTACACTGTTCGTACCAATGTTGCGTTTTCGCAACCATATATTCAAACAACTTGAAAAAATGTTCCACAATAATTTTATTCTCATTCGGCAAATGAGTATTATTTTAGGAAGTTTATTTCGTATGAATATTTTGATAAATGATGAAAAAAGTCAATCGATGATTTTATAATGACTTTTTATTATTATCGAATTTTTTGGTGGAAAATTATCAAGGAATGGTTATCGTCATACAAAATTTCAAATATTTTTCAGTACTAAAAAAATTAATTTCAGTATATTTAGATATTTCACTATTCGATACCAATAAAAGTTAATGAAAAAATCGATTTTGTCTATTGAAAAAAAAATATATTTTTGATGCTGCGTTATCGCAACCATGGCAGTAAATGGATTAATTTCACAATATTGCTATATCTACTAATCTTAAATCAATTTTACAATGTGTCCTTATGTAATAGTCATGTAAATCTAATAATTAAAATATTATAAGCTATATAAAATCAATTCTCAATATTACCTTATCTACTAGTCTTAAATTAATTTTACAAAATGTCCTTATGTAATGCCAGGTAAATCTAGTAATTAAAATATTATTTTAACAATTAACAATTTAGATAATTTTATGTAATCTAATAATAATTAAAATGTAAAATAAGGACACATTGTAGAATTAATTTAAGACTAGTAGATAAGACAATATTATGAAATTAATTTTTAAGACACTTAAAACGCAGATACCCAGAAGAGTTGTCTAAGACATAAATAAGGATAACTTTGTAAGTATGATTAGTTTGATCTTCCTCTTGAAGATGGTCATTTGGTGATCGAAACATATGTCGACGTGTTAAAATAAATGTTTGGTGTTGGAAAAAAACTCCAGTAATATTCACTATAGAAAACAATTACAGAAGGTAAGTAAAATTCGGAACTACTGACGTGAAATGAACGTATTAAAAACACTTTTCCCTGCCACAGCAAAAACGCTGTAGTGAAATACTAGGATTTGTAGCCTTAGTCATCTCCTGATGATTCTAACTCAGTTAGCGAAACGCGCGTCGAGAAAGAGCATTCTCGTTCATTTTCGTTCAATAGAACTACGGAAAGATACACTTTTTACAATTACATATTCCACTATCAACTAAGATTGTGAGATAAGATTTTGAAAAATCTTTTGACTCATCGGAATGCCATAAAACAGTCGCAAGCAAAAGTTTTTAGGGATACAATTACCTTTATTTTTGTATAAGAGTAAATTTTATTTTGATTATAATATGGACTGATATACCGTTTATTCATTCACGAGGATCTTAAATGACTCATTCGCTAGACCATTGAAAATATCTTGCATAACACCTTAGTCAATACCATCAAAAAATGTTAGAGATACTGTTTGTTACATATAGAAATGGGAAAGTTTACAACGTTCAAGAATGAACTCAGGTGATTTGATTGAATCAGTCGTCTCTTACTCCAAGAAATTTAGTCAAAGAATAATTGATCAGAAAAACATATATTCACACCAAAACACCCAATAATTTTGAATAGGTGCTAAAAATATTATTTTCTTAAATTATCACTGATAACAGCAAATAAAGGACACAAATAAACGCGAGATGATTTGGCATCAGTTTTAGAAAGCAGGAACGTATACTGGAGGGGGTAAAGGAAGGAAATGTCTCCCCATGTAATAGATAAAAACGGAAAAAAAGTTTTTGAACAGATTTTTGTTTGACTTGTTTGACTTGGGTTTGACTTGGGTGAACTAACCAATAATGTTTTTTGAAGAAAGAATGCGTAAATGTAGCTTATAGAACGAATAGGTAATAGTCTAAGTCAATTTATTAAAAACAATAAACACAAAACTCCAGGGTCGAATAGATCATATAAGATGACTTGTGGCTCTAGCCCAAAACTATAAATTGGCCAAACAGGGAGAACGTTTCCCCAACAAATTAGAGAGCATATAAGTAATTTTGTAAATAGAAAGACCAATTCCACATTTGCAATCCACCTTTTAGCAGAATGACATGAGTTCAATCAGGAATACGATGTATTACATTTAGAATAGAAAAGTCTTCTAGAATGTTTAAATATCAATAGATTCAGGAATTTGGGTAATTTACTGAATGATCAATCAGAATCAGAACTCCCCGTTACTAAATATTTTTCAAATGTGGAAACTGGGACATAAGCTCAGTTAAAGCTTAGTTAAAAATCAGGTACTCGAAATGTAGGTACTTCAAATTGTGAAATAAGGTATATTAAGCATTGCATATGTAAAATATAGTTAGTAAAGACACGCCCGAAGAAGCCATTGAATGGCGAAACACATATTGCGTTTTTGTAAAATCGTTTAGTGAAAATCTCACAATAATTTTTTTTTGAATACCTCAGTTTGTTAGTACATTCTGTTAGAAGGAAGCAATATGGCACTCTGTTCTGAGGTATTGAATATTCAACATACTAAGTTTCTAATTTTCAATTATAATTTCCTGTCATACAATCATAGTGTTTCATTAAACACTGGAAACAATTCAAAAGTATAAACATTCATTTCGAAGTTGTCACTGTTTTCAGCATATTGACTAGTTTCTCTGTAGTATTTCTCTGAGGTAACTTCTGTTAGTAGGTCACAACGGAAAGTATTACACCGTGCTGTTAACAATGCAATGCTTTCCTGCCCACTTTCTGTGGTGAAGCAAGTAACGTTGGGTGTTTTGATATCAATTAAAAACAGTAATGATGAAATTCAGTGTGATTTTCAACAGGAAATATATATTCGCCATAACTATAGCATTTATATAAAATCACTTAATTCCTTTTAAAGTTTTTTTCAGACACAAACCGAAAGACAAAGCCCTCTCGTAACAACTACTTTCACCTGAACATTGATTTACACGAAAGAAAAAGTCTCTTCAACACAAATGCTATCATATGTAGGTACATTGAATTACATGAAAAAGACTTTATGCATCAATAGTAATAATACTAGTAATAATAATAGGTCTTTATTCTCATAATGATATAATGAAAAAATGTGAACATTTACTGAAACGGGCAAGAATGAAGATCAGTTGGTTGTATCAGAAGATGCAACCTCTGTTTTTCACCTTAGGCCAATTTTCATTTCAGGCCAAAAGCAGTATTTATTAAACAGTATTAATACAAAATACTTTTGAAAATGAAAACACGCATTTTTAGTGCAAAATAACGACTTCATGTTACCGGATAAGACAAATCTGCTAATGTCACGATGAAAGTACGTACAGCTGTCGGACTGAGTCAGGGCCGGTGAGAAGCCTCTCCCTCTCAAGATGTGCAGTAGATATGTAGAAATCTATTATCAGTCTGTTAGATTATTCGAGCCGTAAACTTTCAAATACGTTAAATTGCAAACATAAGTTTCTATTCCGTTTTTTCCCAATACTTTCTTAGTCATACACCGACCCAAACTTTTAGCAGATATGATTTTTCCCACGAGCCATGACTCAATACGGTAGCTGTAGGAACTATCGATGCAAAAATTGAATCATGTGGTTCTTTGATGTAAATGTATAATGAATCCGAGTACATACCAGATTGCAAGTCAGAGGCAGGAAGTGAGATTCACATGCGTACTGTCGTCGTGACATGACCAGATTTGTTGACAGATGCAGATTTGAATAACCAAGTTAATGATAAACAGATGATTTTTTTGGAAAGATATATTTAGTTTATACGCAGTAACTTATTGGGGTAACATAAAAGCTTGCTCTTCCTACAACTGAATAGTTCTCCATTTTATTTCTTCAGATTGTGCAAGGTGAATAGTCCCGAAAAATGATAATAAAAACTCTGTATCCCCAACACGAAATAACTTTTGTTCCATATACGTCGCAATATTCTGCCTGTTTTTGAATCTGCTTCTATGGAACAGATCTGCATTTTCTAGAAAATTCAAATATTTTGTTTATGGGCTCATTCAGGCTAATTTAATTTTTTATTGAAAATTATATATTATAAAAGTAAATCATCTCCCAAGTATCCCACAAAATTTTCCGGTGGCAACCGGGCCTATAGTTGGAGATTATGAATCGCTACTATGTCAATTCAATTTAATTTTCTTCAAAGTAATGTGTATATCAATTCTGGGTAACTGGCATTTTTGAGACAAAAGTTCTATAATAAATAAAGAGTACCTTGGGATTCCAAGACATAATTTGGGATTTTTCTGTATGACGTAAATAGATCTTCGCTCAATATTGTTTTTTGAGTTCCAGTTTTCAATTTCAACTAATATTCCAGACAAAGTAGAATCTGATGAAGTATCAACAGAAGTCATGTCTGATGTATGCAAACTCACTTTTCTCGGGGGAACTTAGTAGTAATTTTTTCCAATACATTCAGTATTTTCTATTTCTTTAGAACGATTTATTTTTCGGTGGTATATAATATTTACGGTCTGTTTAGCTTTTGATCTTCGAAAAACCTGTTCATTAACTTGAATTCCAACATCAAAGGTCTTTTTCTGTGTACCTGCTTCATCAGACATGATTTAATTTTCAGCGATATCTTCGTTACAAGTATTCAACAAAATTTGTGTTTCCTTTTTTTGAACAAACGGTGGATCTTTAGATGTGGAATATATGCGGAATTACTCCTGGTTTCAATATAATTTTCCCACTTTCATAGTTTTGATATAGGTACATGTAATTTTCTGAGACTGTTTCAACCTAAAATTCAAAGTAGTGCTCAGAGTAAACTATATATTTTTTTATTAATTATTATCATTCATACTTACATTAAAATGATCTTCGCAACAAAAGTGCGTCCCCTTGACAGATACAAAGTCGGCCCTCCGCATAGCGCGCTGCCAATACTTTCGTAATAGTGAAATAAAAATTTTGTCTGGTGCAATTACCGAAGAATTATTGCATTTAGGAACGATACAATACTTGTAACATTATTTTTTTATCATTATTCATATTCACGCAGTTAACACACTGCAGTAAACAACAC
>WOGO01033042.1:0-10664 GCA_015342085.1 Leptinotarsa defecta | reverse complement strand
TATATCCTAAATAACAGTAATAATGAAATAACATTCCATCATAAAATATTATAAAATATAAAATCACGTCAAGTGATAATTTTTACTTTTACTTTTTTTTTACTGTCATTCTTTTTCCATTCATTCTACTATTATCAGTTGGAGAAATCTCAAGTTATTATCACGTCTGTTTTTTCCTGGCTAACATGAATTGTTAGTATTCCATTGCACAAATGTTTACCTTGCTCTCATCCAGTACTCTGTGTTAGCTCAGAATTCATATGAATGTATGAATTTGAGCTCTATAATGAAAATAAGAAATGAAATTTTTATTTAAAATAATCTGGCCTCTGTTACTCCGGGAAGCGGTAATGATGAATGTAAAATCGGGGTCAGGTATTTTTCCCTTCTTTCTTCTGAAAAACAAGCTACCGGGATTCTTATCGGTAGCAATTTACAGACAGTACATACAGTATTTTTCAAACCCAGGAGAGCATATACCAAGGTATAACCACACCTACAACCCTACGGTGAACAGTTAATGAATGGAAAAAGAAAACCCTTTACTACTTACACCACTGAAGGTGGGTCAAAACTTCGAAATTATTCAGGAAAATTTTCTTCATTCACATACAAATTGGAAATAGAGATTTCACGACTCCAACCTCACTTATGAAATGTTGAAAACCAGAGCCCAAACACACTCGGCTGAACCTCAAATGCATTGCTGGACTCAACTGTCCCCTGGCGTCTTTGTGAGGGGAGGTGTCACCGCCCATATTTACTCAGGTTTGTTCTTTAAAGACAGCTGATTCTAACGATGCAATTGTGGATTCGAGATCGAGACGCCGAAGAGTGAACACCAAAGTGTAATAGCCGAAGTGTAGCTTGAAGTGCAGTGATACGAATATTATTCAGTGCGATCTAGTGAAAGTATTTAGTGCAGTGTTTTCACACTACCAGGAAAGAGAGTTCTTTTCAGAACTGCTGAACTGCTTTTTTAGGATTTTAGGGCTCCATAATGGAGATTATGGAGGAAAAACTAGAACTCCTAGAGAGGGAAAACTACAAGCTGAGCCAGCAAAAGGACGAGCTGACAAGCCTAATAAAACAGCTGGATGAAAGGCTGAACTATGTTGAAGAAAAATTAGTCCAAAGAACACGGACAAACACAGGACCATCTAGGGCGCAATCTGGCACAAGGGCTGAAGGAGTCGAAAACCCAAAACAGCCTGAGAAAAGTAAGAAAAAAGATGAAATGCGCCAAACGAAGCGGCCACCTGGCTCAGACAGCATAACAAATACCGACTCGGAGGAACACGGGTTTGAATTAGTTGAAAGAGCTAGCCCAAATAAAAAAACAAGAAGACGTGTAGCGCAGGAGAAAGCCGCGAAAGCGGCAAGTCATGATGAAAAATCAAGCAAGGACATGGACACGCTACCGCAAACGGGCGCCATTGAACAAATAGTGCCAACCGTAGAAACTGAAACACCGACCAACAATTCAGAGACGCCAACCACTGATGAAGTGGCACCAACCGAAAAAGAAGTGGTATCAACCAAAGAACCAGGAAAGCCACCACCAATAGTCTTACACGATACCAAGAAATGGAACGAGATATCAAAAGATCTCGAAGCAAGGAAAATTGGTTACAACAAAGCCAAACTAACGAGAGACTGGATATATTTACATACAAATGATGAGGTGGAATGGCGTAAAGCCACCAGATATCTGGAAGACAAAAAATTGGACTGCCATACATACACCGTCAAAAGAGAGATACACGCGGTCATCCGCGGAATTCCAGAGAATGTGGAGGCGGAAGACGTTGGAAACGACCTGACGAAACAACGTTTCACGGTGCTTGAATGTCACTGTATGATATCAAGGCGAACCAGGAAGGTGCTACCACTATTCCTGGTGAAAGTGCCCAAAAAATAAGTGAAGATATTCGCATTGAGAACGTGCGTAAACCTAATAGAACGGGCGGACCCGCAAATAACAAATAAGTGACTAGTGTCCCAATGTCACAGGTGTCAATTCTTTGGACACTCGCAAAGATGCTGCCATTCAACGACACATTTGCGTGAAGTGTGGTAAAAACCACG
Source organism: Leptinotarsa defecta (assembly GCA_015342085.1). Lineage (NCBI taxonomy): Eukaryota > Metazoa > Arthropoda > Insecta > Coleoptera > Chrysomelidae > Leptinotarsa > Leptinotarsa defecta. The sequence continues at coordinate 8,576 of WOGO01033042.1, read as the reverse complement.
AAAGCAGAGACTGCAAGAAGACAACAAATACGCCAGCGAAGTGCGCGAACTGCTTGAAAGCGCACTCGGCAAGTTATAGAGGTTGTAAAATGTTCCCGAGACCGAGGACAACAACATGGAATAGGCCCAAAGAAGCCGAAAGACAGAGGCCTGAACAGCAGCCGTCGGCCAAAAAGACGACCCCACAAAAAAAGGAATCAGACAGCGGCAACGAAATAATCAAAGTTCTGAGTAAGCTAACGACGAAACAGCAAAAGATCGCACAAGCGGTCTTAGCTGCACTAATTCAAGCACCCCGAATCCTGGAACAACTGAAAATAGGATCGTGGAATATAAACGGTTCCACAGACAGGCGAAACGAGCTACTGGAGCTGCTATCGCGTCTAGACATAGACGTCATGGAACTGCAGGAGACAAGGTTAAGGAGCGAAAAGGGCTACTGACCTAGGATACCACGTATACAGGACAGACAGGCCAGGGAGGCGCCGCGCCGCGGAGGGGGCGACGCTACTAGTAAAAACAGACCTAGCGCAGAATGAAGATAGAAAACCAGATATGCAACTCGAAGAAGCAGTAGCGGTCAGAGTCAAACTGAGACACTACGAGCAGCTAAGAATATCGTTGGTATACCTGCCTCCGCAAGGTATAAGATTAGAAAGAACCGACATAAGAGAGGCAAAGATCTAGTCAGAATTCTAAAAGAATTTGAAGACATCGCGGTAGTAGCACCGAACACACCAACGCACTACCCACGAGAAGACCAAGTCCCTGACATTCTTGACATCGCACTAGTGCAGAACATCGATACTACGGAGATGGAAGTATGAGACGAAGATTCGTCAGACCACAACCCCATCCTGTTCACAATAAGAAGAGGTGAAGTGGCAGCAGACAACCCAACAAAGCGAGTCATCGACTGGATGAGATTTTAGCGCGCCGTACACGATGCGATGGGTGAGATAACACGCATCGAAACAAGAACGGATCTCGAGAGCGCCACACACCAGCTGCAACAGCCGATCATTCAAAAAATAGAAAGAAGCGCACGAGAAGTCCCAGTCCTCCGCTTTAACTTCCAAGAGCATCTTCCACCAGAAACGATGGAATTGATCAGAATAAGAAGACAACTACCCGGCTGGAAGAACTGAACACTGAAGACAACGTCCCGTTCACGGACGAGGTACACGAAATCGAGAGACAGGTGGAACGGTAGGAAGAATAAGACAAATAACGGACAATGCGCAACCCCTGGCCCCGACATATCCCAAGGAAGTGAAAGACATCCTTAGACGGCTATCCACTCGGAAAGTACCAGGCCCGGATCGAATAACAAACCGGGCACTGAAAGTCCTACCACGCAAGGGTGTAGCAGCCATAACCAACATCATAAATGCTTTACTCAGGCTGCAGCACTTCCCGTACCCGTTCAAAGAGGCAACGGATATCCACATCCCGAAGCCCAAGAAGAACCACTTGTTCCCAGATAATCATAGGCCAATTAATTTACTGCCTTCCATAAGCAAAGTGGCGGAGCAGGTCATCTTGAAGAGACTCAAAGATCAAACCAGAGAAATAGGAATCCTCCCGGATGAACAATTCGGTTTTAGATCAGAACACTCAACAGAGCTACAAGTCCTGAGGGTAGTAGACATTGCGACCGAAGGTTTCAACGTCGGCAAAGGACACAACACCGGAGCTATCTTCTTAGACGTCTCCAAGGCGTTCGACAGAATATGGCATGACGGACTGCTCGGCAAGATGAGCGATTTTGAATACACAAAACCAATGGTAAGATTAAGTCAGTGCCTGTGACACTGCACAACAACCCAGCGCTACGCGATTTACACGATGCGTTAAATATGGATGACCCCAGATTCCGAGAAAGGGACAAACATCCCAGGCCGACCAAACAGAATCAACGACCACCCCCGCGAGTCGTCGTCAGGCGACTCAGGTAAGTATAAACCAATCAGATGAACTCTCTTTCAGGTAGGTTCAACGCAGAACAACATAAATGGCGTCTTCGTAAGGGATGATTTCATCGCCTTCATTCACTCACTTAAAGAATATTGAAATGATGGGGAACGAAAATGAGTATTTACAAAAGAAAATTGGAAACTGAAGTACTTAGATAAAGACGGAGAGAGAATTTATTACCCAGAAAACTACCAAAAGGCGTTTTCAGCATCAGATATGATTAGGCTTCAAGAAGATTATCTAATGGAGAAGTTTTCAAATCGCAAATAGAAATTTACGGTTGAGAACGTCTATTTCTAACTGGATATTCGTAAATTTTCCAAAAAGACATCTGCTTTCACTCTTCATGAATTCACCGGGTAAAAAGTGAATATCATTAGATGTCGATAGAAAATACAAAAGTTATTGCAAATTACAATATACTGAGGTATTAATAGCTGATTCTGTTGAACTAATTAATTTTTTCAAATTACAGGCTTCGCAGTTGCATGACTGATATTTCAATTATGAATTCACACCAATTCGTGAAGTATCTGGAATATTTCACGAATAAATATCAAATATTTTCATCTTATTTATAGAAAATACCTTTCTTGGAAATCACAATAAATAGACAACCAACAGTGCATTCGTAAATGATATCAGTTGACTGATGTCGTTAATAGATATATTAGGCAAATCTTTGATTGGCTTTCAGATTTTGCCGTGTCTTCTTTAATTATAATCTTCAAACGTTTCAACTGCAACTGCGGCAGTCGTCTTCAGTGTTGATGTGTAACTAAAACTTAAGCTCTCATTTCTGCGGTGTCATTTATAGTGGTATTTTTTCGCACAATTTCACCAATAGCGAGTTCTCGCATACCTCCCGCACGATTTGGATGACTTGGCTTCGTTTTGGTGCTTTTCAATGATGTGTGCCAGATCTTTGGTAAGTACGTTCTCTCTTCCTTTCTGTTGAAGTTCTCTTGGTGTTTGTGTATTTCTATGGATTCTAAATACATTCTTGTTGAATAATGATTCAACGTTGCTAGCCTCTCAGTATTTTTGAACAGGATCTTTTGTTTACCGTCGGACAGNATTGTTGTTGAATAATGATTCAACGTTGCAAGCCTCTCAGTATTTTTGAACAGGATCTTTTGTTTACCGTCGGACAGTGCATGTTCAGCGACTGCAGACTTCTCGGTCTGTCCCAATTGGCAACTCCGCTTTTTCTCCACCAGACGAATAGCAATGATTCTTTTCGTCTGACCGATATAGACTTTAGCAGATTCATGGAATCCTGTAAACTCCCGCTGATTTGAGTGAGTCTCTGCTGTTTTTTGCTGATCTCAGATACTCCGATATTTTCTTCGTTGGTTTGAAGACGGTGTTGATTTTCTCCTTCTTCGACTAATAACACGCTCCGCCTAATCTCCAGAAGTTGAAAGTTTATTGGGCTACCCATAGGAAGTAGCAGAAAGTGGAATGCTCGACTAATACAGGGCTCTCAACTCAGTTTGGTAGGACTATTATTTTCCATTACTGCCACCATCTATAAATGCTTTTGGATGCGCTTTCAAATCCAAAATTTTTGGATACACCCCTGTATGTGCATTTTGAATATCATTTATCAATTCAGTTATTAACAGAAAGTTCTAATAAAAAACATATAGTTGAAAACATAATCTTTTTTTGAACAATGGAAAACAACAAATTTTATTTTATTATAATAATTATAATAAACATAAATATGAGCAACTATTCTATCGTATAGAAAAATAACAAAACGATAATATAGTGTAAAAAGACAAATGTTATGATATTTCGCTAATTCAGAATAGCCTTCACGAATGAATCTTATTTTCTGATATAAGTCATAATTCATTGACATTGATTTATTCAGTTTCACCTGAAATTAGATTTGAAGTGATTAGGTTCGAGGAATCATTGCATAGGTAAAGATTATATTTCGACAATCATACTTGAAAAGATTTTTATATACTCGTATGTATACTTTGTAATATAGACATGTACCTTCAACCTCCTCTCATTAGCGGTATGAATATCCTCGTCTCCAGTTTTTATTTCAAAGTCGTCAGTCTTCCATTCTTTTTTAACCATATCCAAACCCCTACATATTTCTTCTGTTTCCTTAGTAGTTAATAAATTTATTTTTCTCAAAGCTTCGGCATAAGCTTTACTGCCTTCAATATCTTCTTCGAACATGCGACTATCCAAAGCGATGGAAGAGTTCAACTTTTCCAAACTAGCATTAGTAGATTCCGAAAATCTGCCACCCCAAAGTTTGTCGTTTTTCTAAAAACCATATTTAGATAAATACATCTGACTTACTCAACGGATAACACGCAATGTAAAAAATGTTAAATATGCCACGCATATTCCATATCGATCGCAGCCGTGTCATAAATAGTTGCAAGTAAGCCTACTAGATATAAATTGAATGTTATATAATTGGTAATGGAAATTCAATGAAAAAATCTGTTTAAAATCTAAATTTCATCTAAAGATCAATTTATTGTCAAGGTCTTGTCAGTATAAATATCAAAATTAATAAATGATAAATAAAATATGATAATATGGACAAATAGGAATATTTTAACGATACCGCAATATTCAATACATCACGGATCATGAAAATACCATTATTTCAGAAATTGAAAAAAAATTCTCACAAACATGTATTTCTTGAAAATGTATACAAATTAAACCAAATAAGAAAATGATATGAGAAAAAAGGAGTGATGCTGATTCGCTCAGTATTAAATCTAATTAATTCAAAATATTGTACATCATGATACTGTCATAACTTAATTACTAATAACTCAATAACTAAATCAAAAAAATCAATGAATTGTAAAAAAATAGATTTTTATAAACAAGATTGTATATGCTCTAACAAAATGAACTTTGAATTACACCAAATCCATCAGTTTATGACATGACACAATTGCCATGATGCAAAAGCTCATCACCACATGTATCTTTATAGTTGATCAAGAATAAACTATGTAACCCAGTATTGACATAAGTTTAAATCTGTTTCTGTGTTTCCGTTAACCAGTTATCGCACCCCTACGAACGACAACCCTCAGAAGTCGAAACTTGTGCGAGCTAAGTATTAACGAGGTCTTACCTTTCAACGTGTGGTTCCTAACACGGGTAATAAAATAATTCTGATAAAGAGTATATTTTATTTTCTAAAAGAGGTAAACTGCGACGAGCGTATATATTATATAAATTGTTCAATGTAATAAATTGATGGGTCTGATTTGATTCTGAGTTTATTTTCAGAGCATGTAAATAAAAGTTTGTTTTCAATAATTTTTTCTTACTATCAATTCATTTAGGTATCTGAAATAAAAGTGATTTTTTTTCATTCACATTTCAGAACGTTTTATGTCAATTTGATTGGTTCAGTTGGTTCCAACTGATGATAAGTGTCAACTTTGGAAGTCTGAAGCCTTATTACGTAGACTCTATGGCCTTCCTAAGAATCATAAGTTCAAACTTCTACTTCGTCCAATTATTAACGTCATTTCACCTACTCATCCTCTTGAGAAATACCTGAAGAACCTACTGCAGCCATACGTAGAAAAAGGAGAATCTTACATCAGGGACTCATTTCACTACATCGATAAAATAAGTATCTACTTTGGTCCATCAGTCGAATGATATTCTGGTTAGTTTCGATATCGTTTCTCTCTTCGCTATGGTTCCAGACATGCACACCCTATTTTCACCATTACATGATACGATAATGAGAGGATGGAGTCGCTATGAGAATTTCTCTCAACTCTGTGGTTGCAAATGGAAGTTGTTATTTTGAACCACGGGAAACAAGTATTAGAACAGTTTCTACGCCACATCAACTCCTTTCAAGTTCTCATCCAATTCACCAAGGAAAAGGAATAGGAAGGTAAAATACCATTTTTTGAACGAACTGGTTAACAAAAAAACTGACGGATTACTAGATTGTACAGTTTATCTTAAATCTACCCATAGTAATTGGTATCTCAATTCTTATATCAAACCACATCTTCTTGAAGAAGAATTCCGTCATCCAAAGCAATATCTACTGGCCAATAGTTCAACAGTACAAGATATCAAACGTGCTCTACATCTTATAGTCTATTGACCTTACATAAACAAAGTCACGTGTCGCATCGGATAACTATTTAAACGTTACATCAGAACCATTCACAAGTCAATTAATTAACTCCGCAACACTATCAGATCGGCCAAGGACCAAAGAAAGCTTCTAACATCCCCCGGTATTGCAAGATTTCCTGTTCTCGTCGCGTGGTTTACATCGGAACTACCAAATGCAGCATCATCACCGGTATTGAAGAAAACAAGCTGCCACCTCGTGAAACCGGAGATATTCGAAATTGCAGAACAATTTCAACCAAAAAAGGAAAGTATACCTGAGCACTGGATACTACGTGGTGGTATCCAGTGCTCAGAAGGTAAGAAATGAACTAAAATACAAATCTGGTCGATATTCCATCAGTAGCATACCTGTCAACAACTTGAAGAAATGAGAACAACCTGTTAACAGTGCGAAACAATCAGGAGTGAGCATTTTTCATGGAGACCGCGTCATCACCCCTAACAGCGTCCCCAACTTCGACCACGCCGCTTTCCCCACCATTACCCCACTGCCATCTAAAAACATAAATATAAGTTAACACGTAGCAAGCTAATCGTTCGTTACTGAGACCTTTAGGAATAATTTTCGTCTTCGCAGTAAACGCACGAGACCGACAATGGACAACCCGTCTGGAAGAACTCAACACCGAAGACCAATCTGCATGGAGAATACAGAAAGTTCTTAGGGAGGAACACCGAAAACCATGCCTGTCTATACACAGCGAGCAAGGAATAGTCTACACGGATCAAGAGAAAGCGGGAGCATTCGCTGACAATTTCGAAAGAAAGTGTCGAGTCGATGAGACGGTACGAAGGATAAGACGATACAAAGGATAAGACGGCAACGAAAGACAACGCGCAATTCCTGGCATCGACGTCTCCCGAGGAAGTGAAAGGCATCGTAAGGTGCGTAGCCTCTCGAAAAGCCTCGGGTCCGGACCAAATTCCAAACCGGGCACTGAACGCCCTACCAAGGAAGGGTATAGCGGTAATGACGAATATCATTAACGCAATACTCAAACTACAACATTTCCCGTACCCGTTCAAGGAGGCAACGGTCATTCACATTCCGAAGTCCCCACCCCTTCCATAAGCAAAGTGGCAGAACGAGTCATCTCGAAAAGACTAGAGGAACAAACCAGCGAACTGAGAATCTTGCCAGATGAACAGTTTGGTTTCAGATCCGAACACCCGACAGAGCTACAAGTCCTGTGGGTAGTAGACTATGCGACAGAAAGTTTCAACCTCGGCAAAGGATACCACACCGGAGCAATATTTCTAGACGTCTCCAAAGCGTTCGACAGAGTATGGTACGACGGACTACTAGGCAAAATGAGCAATTTTGGCCACTCGAAAGAAATGGTAAGACGACTAATCGAATCTTTTCTAGCTGACCGGCGATGCCACAGCAGAGTAGGGCAAGAACTCTCCACCATGCGATTACTGGAAGCAGGGGTCCTAGAAGGTGCAGTCCTTTCGCCACACCTCTTCTCGATATACACAGCAGACGTGCCCAAGCCTGAGAACAAACTTCAACAAGTTGGCACTCTACGCGTACGACACAACTCTACTGACGAGATCAACTAGCCATGTTCAAGTTACCAGATACTTACAACAGCAAGCGGACAGATTAGATGAATGGGCCAACCTTTGAAAAATTAGTATAAACCCTGAAAAAAGTCAGGCGTTACTGTTCACCCGGAGGATGATACACTCGGAAGGAAACGCCATCTTCAACAGACAAGAGATTCCGTGGACCAACGAAGCGAAGTACCTGGAAGTTACTCTCGACAGAAGATTAACGTTCAGGGCCCATGTACGGCAGAGGCTAGGGCTGGCGAGAGCCGCCCGACAAAATCTATATCCGATCATAGGTCGCAGAAGCAAATAGGGACGTAAAACTACTCCCAATCATCCTGTATGCCTACACTGCCTGGGGCCAGTACACAGCGACATACAAATACAGTATCCAGACGTTTATGAAAGCTTGCATGCGAGCCGCCGTAAACACTCCAAGATGCATACCAAATAGATTCATTGACTGGGACCTGAACCTGAACATCCACTACGTAGACGTGTATATGAGAGAACACGCAGAAAACGTGTTCGAACGAGTTCGATCACACACCAGTCCAGCGCTGCGCGATCTAATGAAGCGCTCAACAGGGAAGACCCAAGATTCCGAGAAAGAGGCCAATGAAGCAGAACCAGAGATCACCCCCGAGAGTCGCTGTCAGGCGACTCCAGTATGTATAAAAATTGCATGAATAGACCTAACATTCACTTCTTTTTCAGATCATAAACAAACATTAGTTCGCGACCAAAAAAAAACTTCTTGTGTCCGGTTAGTTTAAGGTGGCACAATGCAAAAATTACATTCATTAAAGTCACGTTAAAAAAAATAACAGATGAAGAAAGAACAAGCACCTAAAGGCTGACTTTCGACTGCA
>WOGO01032096.1:0-14976 GCA_015342085.1 Leptinotarsa defecta | reverse complement strand
GTATAACTTCTAAAAATGAATATTGTATGTTTTTGATGTCATTAGCCATCCCATTCTTTTTTGTTTAACAGCATCGATGGCTTGCTGCATATTTTGGTCGGGCCAGTTTTTTCTGGATGATTTTCTCTCGTATACCGACCCATCACTGTAATAATAAATAACTATGTTTGGAAATAAGCCATCAAATTAACAAAATAAAGATGATTGTATGAGATGCATACAAGCTTGTATGAGAAGGCATACCCTGCCATCTCGTCCACACGAATAGTATGCCATCTCAGACACAAATACAGGAAGATCCTTTTGCTAACCTATATTTTAATAGCTTTGTTTTAACGACACCATAATATAGGATATACTAATTAACCACCAAAGAACATAAATACATATTGGGACTTACCTTAATTTCAAATAACCATCAATAATGAGTCAACTTCTAATCAGTTCATAAAAACTTTTGAGGCAAAAATCGACTGACTATCCTACTGCCTCCAAAACGAATCTGTCGCATGGCTTTTGCACACTATTGCTAAATGTTTTCTGTCAGAACAGCGCCAAATGTCTAATAGATGTAGATAAAACACTTGTTATGCCGTCTTAGCCAGTATGTCATCTCAGGCATATCTCCCCTATTGCTTACATAGCAGAATTTGTTGATAAACAATCAAATCCCAATTCGTGCTGAGAGTGTTTAAAGAGGGGAAAATGTTCACGCTCAGTTAAACAATTCAAATCTCTTTTCAAATAAAAATCTGAATAGTTTTCTCATAATTAAAACTATGAAAAACCTAGCTACTAATAAATACGACTATTCTGATGGACACTTTTTTGATGAAGGACAATTGAGCAATCATGATTATCAATTAATTCTCAAACATAATTCACCATGAGACATCTCTGCTAGAAAACAAGACAGGAGAACGAGTATGTTCTTTATTAACAAAATCAATTTTATTTAAAAATCAATAGAATATATATGTTAATTTTGGGCTTTTTATTTCTTTGTTAGGAAAATTTTTTTAGTTTATTTGTGTCTGTTACTTATGTACGTATTATGATTTGTGAATTATTTTTATTCACAATAAACTTTTTAATATTCAAGATGATACCATTTGTGTTGTTTGTTTAGGGCATTCGAATAAAGTCTTGTTGAAAAAGTGTATTATTGATATTTTTTCAATTCCGGAACCCCCAGTCACTAATTATCAATATATCTGGACTATCTATAGGTACATCACAAAATTCGTACGCACTTATGAATTCTGGACATTTGTCAGGAAATTACTTATTTATTTCTGACAATCCTAAAGTAGCATTACAATAATGTTCCTATATCTTTTATTTTTTCAATTTAGAAAAATTTCAATTTAGGTACCGCAAAAACCTAGACAATCAACTTTACACACAGTTATCCCAAAGTCCATCCTTGATCTTCATTTATTTAGTTTTTACAAACAACTCACAATTACCGGACCCAAAATCACCTTGATTTGATATTTTGACTAGAATTGGATCATAAATCACAAAACTCATCTTGAATTTTAACCCAACATTCATAATATCCGACCTCACAAGCCTTTTAGATTCTAATTTTGAATAGAATCTGACCATAAATTACAAAACTCGTCCGCAATCTTGAATTTTCATAAAAAATTAATGATCTCCAACCACAGAAACCCCTAAATATTAAGTTTTGCATAGATCTTAGTACCATAAATCACAAACTCTTCCGCCATATTGATTTTTTAGGAAAACATTCAGTCTCCGAGCCCAAAAATCCTTACATACTAATTCAAATCTGACACTGATTCACAAAACTCGTCCATCGTCTTGAAAATGATGAAAACCTGTCAAATTTAAGTCGATTACTGAAAGTGGTTCACGATTGACCAAACAAATTTAAGTTGAGAAAAAGCTTGTAATAATAAAAACATTGTAACTTAAAATATTCATTTAAGAACATTTCTTAACATATATTCCTCAGGCCCCTGGATCCAGTCCAGAGGATGTACATGTCGCAGCTGACTGGTTAAAATAGCCGTTCAATCGAACATCTAGCCCTTTGACTGAACAGCGCTATTCAATAACACAGTTAGTTATACGTCGTTTAGCCGACTTGTTGACTGCAACGTTCAACACTACAGCTAGACGACGCTTAGCCAATTGGTAAATGGCAAATTAACTAGAGTGACTTGTAAAGCTACAAAAATTTCATGTATTCTGGGAAAGGGGTGGTTAAAATCTTCAAGATATTTGTTTATCGTCATTTTGTGATTGGCACAAATCCGAATGTCTTTACCATTTGCCTTCATAACAGGTACTAATGGCGTTCCCCAATTAGAATTGTCCACCTTCTCAATTACACTTTCTTTTTCTAATTTTTTCAATTCTGTCTCCACCTTTCCGCGAAAAGCAAATGGATCCGAATGAGGCTTGTGGAAAATTGGTTTAACATTTTCTTCTAGCTCTAGGCTAATACGTTCCTTGTTATATGTACCTAGCTCTTGAAAACGAAACGCACCTAGCGCCGCGGTGGTGAGCACTGAACTTATTCAATTAGACGGCGGCTTTTGAATTAGCTGTAGTGTTGAATGTTTTAAGCGCCTCAAATATTCAATTGAAAAGCTAGACTGTTTATTTGAACGGCTATTTTAACCATTTGGCTGCGACGTATACATGGAAGAGACGGTAGTGGCACGGTCAGCAAGGGATTGTTCTCAGGAGGAGTTTTTTCCCACTCTTATGAAACCTTGTAATGGGTGAGTTACTACGTCTTCTGGACCATAATGGACATATAGTACTGGGCTATAGCTAAATGAACGGATGAATGAAGTCTGAACAATAACCCAACGAAATCGACCATAATTGCATTCACCAAGAGGACCGAAATAGAGGAACTAGGAGATGTGAAACTTCGAAGGGAAGCGATAAATCTGTCAGAGAAGGCCAAATATCTGGGAAAAATGCTAGATTCCAGGTTGACATGGAATGAACATCTGGAAAGAGTTGGAAGAATGGTGGAGGTAACACTGACGCTGACCAGACGTACATATGAAAAAACTTTAGGTTTCAAACCAGGCATGATGTTTCGGCTGTACACCATGGTGGTATCTCTCTGTATCTGTAGAGTTGGGAGGGTGAGTGTAAGTCCACAGCACTTAGGCCACATGTGACCCATTGTATATTCCCCCGAGGAGTTGTCCTCCTAGGTGATCGCCCATCCTGTCCTTTCCAGGAAGGTGGACAGGTAACTGGGAGATATCTCCTTCATATTGGCAGGTGTAGGCCACCTCGTCGAACACACACTCTCTTATTGACGATAACTCCGGGCACTCGCATTGGACATGCCTGACAGTCTCATATTCCTGTTGAAACATTCTGCATAGCCCACTAGCCCCATATTATGGAGGCGTTTCCTTAGTTGACAGTGGCCAGTCTGAAATCCTACTGTTATGCGTAGATTTTTCCTGGTCATCGCCAGATATTTCTTCGCCGCCAGCTTCCCAGGGTCGCCCAGGCTGATCCTGGCAAGATTTCATCCTTTGATGTCATCCTATTTCTTTAGGGATTGAGCATGGGTGTAACATAGGGGCCACTGGGCATAAAATTCTTAGTCTAGCCGCTTCCTTGGCTGAAGAGTCGACAATTTGATTACCTTTACTCCTGTCGTGCCCTTCAACCCACCTCAGGATAATGTTATTATCTACCGAGGCTTTGGCTAAGTCTTGTAGACACTGAGGTAACACGTTGTCTGTTCAAGGCTAATAGGGCTTCTCTGCTGTCAGTGCAGATTGTTACGTTTTTGCCAGAAATTCCTTTCCTGGTTATTTCTTTTGTGGCGATTGAGTGACCAGCCAGTTCTGTACAGACAGATCACGCTGGTATTTTTCCCATTCCCCACTTTAGGCTTAGTGATCTGGAGTACACTCCACATCTTGAGCCTCCTTTGGTTTATGAGCCGTCTGTATATATGCGTATTGCATCTATAGCATCTGACTCTGTGTTCTGTTTTATTTGTATTTTATAGGGTTTATTGAACACAAACCTGGGTTCAATTGCATCACTGGTTGCCTGGAGCAGAGGTTGAGCAGTAAGCTCTTCTCGCCTTAGGCAGAGGTTGACACCATGGTGGTGAATATATAAACAGAATATGTTGTGGAACGAACATCGAACAGTCTTTCAGAATGATGTAGATGTGCTAGAAATATTAATTGGAGGTCTCAACGAAATGAGCGGGTGAATATTTTACAGAGAGCTAAGCTGCACATGAGGCATAGGCGATCCCAAAAGTGACATTAAGATTAGTCTGGCAATGCCATGAAGAACTGGGGAAACTGGCAAACGGGAATAGATTGACAATATACTGAGTTTCGAGAAACTCGAGCATCGTAGGCAACGAAATAGCTAATGAGTGTGCTACACACTCATTAGCCATATATAGGCCCTAGGCCAGCTGTGGTGGTACCAAATTCTATGGTACAGAACCAGATCGGACAATGAGTCTACAAGAGACGTAGATACTGAGAAACATACCAGGGAACACACATGGAAAAACCGTTATAAAAGGATTGTCCGAAAAGAGAACCAAATAACTGCATCAACAAAGAAGGAATCGGCTCGATACAATCACAGGTTAGGTGCTACTTACTGGACACTGCCCATTGAGGGAACACTTAAATAAAATAGGGCTGTACAACGGATTGTTAAAATATGTATCTGAACAGATGATGTACAAAAACGAATCTACGTTCCCAGAAAGCTGACCTGATAAGTGTCAAGGGAAAGGAATAAAACTGAAGGGTCTTACTTATTTATGACCATGTTTATTTAGGATAATGATTGTGCATTCCTACGTGCGCCATAATCTTATATTAATGGATTTTAACAATGCCCTCGAATAGGTCTGGGGTGTGAAGATAAAAATATGATAAGAATATAACTAGTCAGTCGTTCTTATGTGTCTAAAGTAGAAGCACTGAAANGTGAATAAACAGACTTAATTATACATTTGAAAACTGTGAACTGTAGACTTCCTATAAGTAGTGAATTGTTTTGTAAATACAATATCAATATGGAAAATCGCGTGGCAAGTAAAAGAAACATTCAACCCTTCAACGGTGAACGGTACGGTATTTGGAAGTTTCGAGTGAAATCGCTGCTTACGGAATTAGACATAATAAAGGTGATTGAATGTGAAATCCCTAGTGAACCTAGTAATGAGTGGCTCAAAAACAATAACAGCGCAAAAAGTGTAATAATCGATTACTTAAGCGACTCATTTTTGGGTTTTGCAAAAGGACCGACCACAGCAAGAGAGGTTTTCCAAAAGTTGGATGAAATATATGAAAGGAAGAGTTTGGCTACACAGTTGGCGTTGAGAAAAAGACTTCTAACTTTGAAATTACAAGGAGACATTAGTTTGCTTCAGCATTTCACAAACTTCGATGACATCATAACCGAGTTAATAGCCGCAGGAGCAAAGATTGATGAAATGGACAAAGTTTCGCATCTCTTGTTAACCCTTCCATCATGCTATGATGGAGTTATTACAGCACTGGAGACATTGAGTGAAAATAATCTCACCTTATCCTTTGTGAAAACCAGGCTGCTTGATCATGAGGTTAAGTTGAAGCAAGACTCTACAACCACCAGCCTAAAAGTGCTTAATGTTGGTACACATTTACCGACGACAAATTTTAAAACTAAAAGGCAATTCAAAAGAAAGAAACATTTTGGGAAACAAGCCTACCAACATCAAAACAAGGCGGACCAACAGTTTTCTCAATATAAAACCACCAACATTCAGTGTGACTACTGTGGTAGAAGAAACCATATCAAGAAAAACTGTCGATTTTACAAAAGAAATTCTGAAAAGCAGAGAACTTTGCAAACAGTTCATCCAATCCCTCCAACAAATACTTCTGATGGCTTTGCTTTTATGATTGGACATAAACGAGTTCTAGACCAACAACCTAACAAAACATTGACCTTCTTGTTAGATTCAGGTGCAACTGATCATATTGTGAATAGCCGGGATCCGTTTGCAAATATCCAGAAACTAGACACGCCGATTCAACTCGCAGTTGCCAAGAATGAAACCACAGTGACCGCCTTTGAAAAAGGAACCATCAACGTGGAATCCAATCTTGGTGTTCCAGGAAGACTAGAGAATGTCCTGTACATTCCCGATGCAGTTTACAACATCCTTTCAGTTCGCCGTATCCAAGCGTGTGGTATGACCGTTGTTTTTGACCAAGATGGTAATAAAATTCTACATGGTAACAAACTTCTTGCAACTGGTAAGCCATTGAATGGTCTAATTGGAATCACATTTAAAATAATAAGGAATTGCAGTTATAAGATTGAGCCACAGATTAATATGGTTAACAATAAACTCTACCAACTTTGGCATGAACGTTTAGGTCATGTCAGTAACCAATCATTTTTAAAATTAAAGCAACATCAAATGGTAGAAGATGTTAACCACATTGATAATCTCAATCCTGCAAACCACACCTGTGAGGCTTGTATATATGGTAAACAAACTAGATTGCCTTTTTCTAAAACTAAGTCAAAAAATCATGTTCAACGACCTTTGTTTATAATTCACTCGGATGTGTGTGGGCCAATATCACCTATTACTATCGATGATAAAAATTATTTCGTCACTTTTGTTGACGAATTTACTCACTACACAGTTACTTACCTGATAAAATATAAATCAGAGGTTCTTTCCGTCTTTAAAGATTTTATTGCTAAAGGCGAGGCTCATTTTAACTGTAAGGTAGTGTACCTATATACCGATAATGGGGGTGAATATCTGTCCAATGATTTTAAAGAATTTTGTGTTCAGAAAGGCATAACTTTTCATTTAACTGTTCCACACACCCCACAACAAAATGGTGTAGCAGAACGCATGAACCGTACACTAACTGAAAAAGCACGTACAATGATAATTACCTCTGGCTTAGATAAATCTTTTTGGGGTGAAGCTGTGCTCACAGCAACTTATTTAATTAATATCTTGCCAACTTCTGCTCTGCGAATAAATAAGACGCCATACGAAATGTGGCATGATAAAAAGCCACAATTGAAATTACTGAAAATATTTGGATCTACCGTTTACATACATAATAAAACGAGAAAATCCAAGTTTGATGAAAAATCTTTCAAAGGCATTCTAGTGGGATATAATCCTAACGGCTACAAAGTGTGGAACGTAAATACGAGAAGTTTCCTAACGGCTCGCGATGTAATCATTGACGAGACCAATTTCAAAATTACGAGGCCAACAATAGTTAATGAAACCTTATTGCCTAATACGAACCATAAAAATTCTGAAAAATCAGAAGTTCCTTTTGAACAAGGCGAATCGTCCAAAAGTGACCCACATTTTCCCGAAAATAATTTAAATTTAAGGAGAAGTGAAAGAGTTAAAAATCATCCTACTCCCACTTATACCGAGGATCTGGATGAGAATATTAACAATGACATATACAGTCATGTACTCTGTGCAAAATCCTTTTCTAATAATATACCGAATTCCTTTAATGAAATAAAAGAAAGGGATGATCGAGATCAGTGGGAGCTAGCAGTAAAGGATGAAATTGAATCCCTCCTTTTAAATAAAACATGGTCGATAGTCGATAAACCCACAAATAAAAACATAGTAGGTTGCAAGTGGGTGTTTACTACTAAAATCGATGAACATGGTAATCCAGTGAGATATAAGGCAAGATTGGTAGCAAAAGGTTTTAGTCAACAATACTTAAGTGATTATAATGAAACCTTTGCACCTGTTGCGCGAATATCTACCTTTAGATTTCTATTGGCTTTTTCAAATCAGTATGACTTATTAATCCATCAAATGGACGTGAAAACTGCATTTTTAAATGGCGTTCTCAAGGAAGAAATATTTATGCAACTTCCAGAGGGTATTAAAGCTGATGCCAATAAAGTATGCAGATTAAATAAGGCTCTTTATGGCTTAAAGCAATCCTCCAGGTGTTGGTATGAAAAATTTGACAAAACAATGAAAGAGCTTGGTTTTGAAAATTCTTCAGTTGATCCTTGCTTGTATTTTCTTAACAAAAATAATATTAATAAAAATGTATATGTTATACTATATGTCGATGATTTATTGATCTCAACAAAAGATCTATCTACAATGTCAAAATTCAAATCATATTTAATGAGTAACTTCCATATGAAAGATCTGAATGAAGCGAGACTTTTCTTGGGAATAAGAGTACAAAGGAACAAAGATACAATTACTTTAGATCAGACAAATTATTTGAAATCTGTATTAAATAAATTTAATATGGCTGAATGTAAACCAGTTTCAACCCCACTAGAAAATAAATTAAATTACGTTGAATTGAATATTGATCTGCCAAATTCGAACCTACCTTGTAGAAATCTTATAGGATGCTTAATGTACGCTATGCTGTGTACGCGACCAGACTTATGTATAACTATAAGCATATTAAGCCGATTTCAAAATAAATGTAATGAAGAGCTATGGAAATGTTTAAAGAGAGTTCTTCGATACATACAAGGATCAATTGATTTAAAATTAACTTTCAAACGTAAATACTTTGTCAATGTGCTTGAAGGTTATGTGGATTCTGATTGGGCTAATAATGAGATTGATAGGCGAAGTACGACCGGGTATTTATTTAAGGTTTTTGAAAATTGCACAATTTCTTGGAATTCAAAAAGGCAAACTTCTGTTGCCGCTTCTTCAACTGAGGCCGAATATATGGCTCTCTTCGAATGTGTGAGAGAGGCAATTTGGCTCAGGAGTTTATTAGATAGTCTCAGTTTGAATATTTCAAAACCAATTCCAATATTTGAAGATAATAACAGTTGTATTAGCATCGCTAACAATCCTACAAACCACAAAAGGACCAAGCACATTGATATTAAGTATCATTTTACACGGGAACAGATAATACAAAACAAGATATCAGTTCAATATATTCCTACAGGTGAACAACTGGCTGATGCATTTACAAAACCATTACCAGCAGTCAAATTCATCAATATAAGGAATAGTATTGGGCTAAAATGAAGTAATCGATTAGTTACCTGTCGAAGAATACTATATTCATCTACCTGTTATTATTAACAGATTGTAACATTATTTAGTTGAAATTAAACATGCATATGTGCTCAATAATCTTTCAGGATTTTATTCTTTCTTGATCTCATTTTTGAGTGGGAGTGTTAAAATATGTATCTAAACAGATAATATACAAAAACGAATCTACGTTCCCAGAAAGCTGACCTGATAAGTGTCAAGGGAAACGAATAAAACTGAAGGGTCTTACTTATTTATGACCATGTTNGTTTATTTAGGATAATGATTGTGCATTCCTACGTGCGCCGTAATCTTATATTAATGGATTTTAACAATGCCCTCGAATAGGTCTGGGGTGTGAAGATGAAAATATGATACGAATATAACTAGTCAGTCGTTCTTATGTGTCTGAAGTAGAAGCACTGAAATATACTCTAGTGTTCTCCTATTAATTGTGTTTTATTCAACCACTGAAAAACTGTGTAATAATTCAATACAAAATTATGGAATAAACCAATTTTTTCAAGAATAGACGGCTTTGGAAAGAACTACCGAAATAGGTAGATTTTTATTTTCAAATCATGATTTTTTGCATACATATCTTACTAGTGGCGATATCCATTAAGGCATGATGACGTAATCGATGATTTGAAAGTTTATTCAATTCTCTATTCAGTTACATAAATAATGACCTAATTATTCATTCGGGTTGTTCAAAAAATATCAAATTTTTGAATTGAGTTAATTTACACAAGAAGTATGTATGTAATTATTATTTTTTATTAAATACTTGATAATCTCTCGTGTAAAATAAATTGTTTCGTCTCTTGATGTAACACAGCTGATTAAAAAAAAACATATAACACTCCACAAGCCACTGTTTCAAAAGATATTTCCCACATCGTACAACCCTCAAAAGTTGAAGAAAAACCACAACTACATTATACCTCTTGTGAGAGTTAATCATTTATAAAAAAAAAGTCTGGTTTGAAAAAAACTTGGCAGGTGTTGACCTCATTCTATAAAATTAAACTCGCTTGAATCGAAGCTCACAAAGTTCCAAAAGATTATTCCATAAACCTACAAAAAACCTAATGACAAAAACTAGTATCTGCTAGTATCGTTTGTTTTGACGAATTTTCCGAATAACATTTTATATTACCCTCGAAGGAATAATATAAAGTAGGTATATATGTAATAAAGTATATATTAACTTCTTACTCAATTTTCTCAATATTTTCAATATTTTTTGAAAGTTTGATTTGACTCCCAAAAAAGGCTGTAACCTAGTGTTAACTGAATCCCTCGAGGGCCAAAATGGGGGGTGGGACATAAAAGGACAAGTTTTTCTTAAACTTCTTTAGGTTATACGAAAGGGGAAAATCTCACTTTATATACAGGCTTGTGATATCAACATATTTTAGACTTGATAGTGCTTTATATATTCCAATAGTGATGTGTGAAATATTCAAAATCCTCGAATTAACTTATCGACATGGTCAGTAATATATGGGAGAATGAAATATTTCAATATTAAATGATTACTAAGTAGAATCGAAAATACAGTTTCTCATTTGAAATTCAATATTCAGGGATGGCTGAAGTCGAGCGATACTTTGTAAAAAATGTATACGAACTTATTCTGATAGTCTAATAAAAGATCATTTGGTGAACTTCTGAAAACAAAGAATATGCAACCACAAATAAAACTTCGAATTTTCCCGGTTTTCCCGTATATCTCCGAAATCGTTCAGTAATACTCTAAAAACAGAGGGCTTTGCCATAATTCACCCAACTATTCATTCTTCACAGATTCGAATATGAATACCCTTCGGTATGTTGACATTTATTTCAGTGTTTTATAAAAATTTTCCTTTTGTAGAGCCCTAAAAATAAACTTAAAATTTGAAACGTCGTCACCAAAAATTTAAATTGTTTTTTTTTACGATTCTCATCCCAAACATTACAATTGATACTACTATATTGCCGAGTTAGTAATAATACAAATAAAACGATCCTAACTATGTGATCAACTCAGACGCACTCTTGTGCGTCCTGTAACACCCTGTATATCTAACGCGTTCCACTTACGCTTGACCTGCTACACGCCGAACGCATAACGAAACAACATCTGTGTATACACTCGGCCACTGACACAAACAAACAATAAACAAGGCAACAAAAACGTAACAACATAGATAAACAATTGAAAATGTACCTGGGGGACGACGTCTGGAGGAGCGTAGATGGAGGCGGGCCTCCTCGGCAGCCGCTGTGACCCCGATCTCCTGAACGAATTGATTCGCTTGAAGGACGGCCGCATCGCCAACACCAGACCAGCACCCATATGGTTTCCATCTCTATATAATACCACATGCAACCCAATTAGACTATGTCAAATCTACAGTATTAATAATGAAAATATAAGGGGAATTTCAAATAACCATTAACTTTGCTTACAATTATGGTGGTAAGTCTGAAGCTGAAACACCGAATAGGCAACATTTGGATTTTCGAAAATGACGATGACAGCTACCCTTACCAAGAAACCATTCATGGAATTGACAGAATACTCAATCTACGAATATCAAAGATAAATGAGACTCTCCAAAGTGGTCAATTGCAAAGCCAATTTTCGACATCGACTCCCGAACGACATTCGTCCTATGTCTTTCACTGCAAGGCAACAAGATAAAACTAGAGCCCAAAAACAAGGCATTCGTTATACAACACCTGACGAATGCATTGTTGAAATACAAGAAGGTATATCTTAAAAAGAACGAGTATAGTTCGGTGGTCGATGTCGAATCTTGACTTTGCATCTGACTGCACTTATGTTTGATATTCGTGAATTATGTCTGTTATCGATACCAAAGATAACGTCTTGAGGAAAGATGCCATCGTCGATTCCTACTTGGGCTTATCTTTCAAAATGTATTCCGGGTCAGCCTAGCACCACTTATGAGACCTTGGTGAGTCGAAACAGCGTCTGTTGTTGGATCACGAATAATTTGTTTTTGTGCTCAGGTTTCATCAACTTGGTTCATTTTTATTTTAATTAGGTTCAAAGTCCAAAACATCATTCCAAATTATGTCAATTGAAAAACATTATTTTTAGTCTCACTATTAGTATGTTGCCTTTAGAAATACTGTTCACTCACTGAAAAAAAATATCAGTACATAATGTTTTTCTTCTATAGTAGCTTGACTGGACGTTTTTTCAATTTTTTTATTTTTATAAGTGGAAATAGAATCTCTACATACTCAATTCACGGAAAGAATATTTGGAAAAACATGAGGTTTAAAACAAAAAAAAAAGTCATCAGATATATGGATACCTATGCTTCTTGACATAGTGTAAAAAATTGTACCCATCTTTGAAGTGAACTTCCAGAATCACAGAGATAAATAATTTCTGATCCAAAGGTAATGCTGAATTTTTCACCAAACCACGTTTGGTTAATGAAAGAAACAGTGATAAGCGTTTTTAGGATTCATCAGAGAGCAGAAAATATGTGAAGACACACAAAGACTCTGAAACTTATGCAACTGGAATCCTTGAAAAGACGTTATACCAATTACTTGTTGGTACAATTTCAAAATAAAGTTTGAGGAAGCTGCAAACAACCGTCAAACAAACACATCGTAGGGTTGAGATTTTTCCTGATGATCTATAAAGGCTCCCGCAAGTAGCTAGGAAAGGTATATACGAGTAAAAGAATTTTCCTCACGAAACAAGGTGTTATTCAAAGTCAAGATTCCGCTCAGGGAGTGGGAATTCGAAGCAAGGTTATCAAAGCTATATGGAGGCGTGTTACCAAAAGCTCTGGAAAAATGCAGTTCTTTAATAACTTGGAACTTTCATTATGCCAAATGATTTAAAAAAATTTCGAAAAATCGAGTTTAATATATTATTTAAAAAGAATAGGTATCTAAAAATATTAAAGAACACTTATAACGAATTAATGTATTATCTCAGTTTTATGTAAGTATAATGTTATACAGTATTGTATACAGTATACTGTTTTTACCAGCAACCTGTATACAGTATATACTGTTTCAAGTGATTATAAAAAATAAATAATTCGAAAAAATATATTGATTTTCTCTTTCTCAATTTAATGGTGATAGTTTGAATAAGTTGATTGACTACAATGGTTAAAATCACAATTTTTTTACATGTGATTATCAATGTGAAACATCAGAGATAAAATTTAATCAAGTGAATACGAAAAATAAGATACACAATACTTTAAAACATATTGATATATTTTTTGGGGAGGTATTTCTCCACGACTTACGAAATGTTCAGACACAATGTCTAGAATCTTTTTTCAACTAATGGATATTCTTCGGATTATTATCCTTTATTTGCTGTCATGTTGTTGCATATACACGTCAAAAATTGGAAAGGTCGAATTTTTTTTCTAATAATCGATATTCCCGAAAACTTCTTGCTTTCGCAAGAAATTGTTGTATTGAATGACGTAATATAGACACTGGTTTTTGGCATTTGCAAAATGAGTATTTTAATAGAGTTTGGTCGACGAAAGAATACATATGCGTCATCAATAAAATACACGATGAAACACCAATTTCATATAGCATAATTTTCTTCTACAACTGAAAAAGGAAGACAAAACAGTTAACGTTAACCTCCAATCAGCGAGAGCTCTTATTTGTACTCGGTACAAACGTTAGTCATCGACAATTTCTTACATTTTGGGTATAACTGATGAAGGGGAAGATGGGGTGCATTGACACATGGGCTACATAGATACAGTCAATATACATCGAACACAAAACGCGTTGGAAAAGCCGTCCGCCACATATAGGAAGGTAATCATACACCCTACACGTATCGATGCGCCCCAATATTTTGTTAAATGTGTGTTTATGCAAGACTCAACATATTTTTATTTCTTTATAGAATAATAAAAGTGCTGGCTTAGATACACAGATACTCCAGAAAAAGATAAGGGTGCAGCAAACCTAAAATAAGAACAACGGAAACACGCAAAAGATCTGAAAACTTCTCAAAATTTGCTAGGCATAACTGTTAATTCCATCAAAAAAACAAATGAATGGACAAGGGCTAAATCTACGGAATCCGACTCTTCAAACTATAAGGGTTTTACAAAAACCGCTAATTCTTCTACTAATATCAGGACTCTTTCGATTCTGAAGGTCCTACCATGGAATCATCTGTTGATGATACTGTTGATACTGCCCTACCTGCAGCAAACGATCTTAATGATGGTGACTATATTACGAGTATAACAAAGGTAATTAACTCAGCAAAGAAGCAACCTCATGAACATTTTGTTGGAAAAATAGTGCCAAGATACCCCGATAGCCAGAACGAGTTTCTAGTCTCTTTTTTAGAGCTCAAACCGATTGGAACTTTTGTGTTCCCCGATATAAAACACGAAGCTTCAGTTAATATTTCTAATATTGTGCTGAAGTTATCAGATTCTATAGTGAAGAAAGGCACCAGTAGAACAGCCACTCAACTCAATTTTGTGATAAATTTGTCACCTTATACAACATTTCAATGCAGGCTAATTTACTTCATGAAAACTAGTGACGACTGATTAAGCTAATTGAAGAATGATTATGTCTTATTGATTATGTCTGTATTTTTTGGATTTACTTCTATTTTTATAGAAAAAGCGCAAAAAGCATACATTTCAATTAGTAAAAAAGTACACATAATTCATCAAAACGTAAAAAAATAAGTAATTAATAAATGAATGTCATAAAAATCAATAAAACTTATTCAATTTATAGAAATGTTCCTATGAATCAAAGTGCCCCAGTATATGTATCAATGTACCCCATATGTGGTACATTGATAAAAATTTTGAATTTTAGTAAATAGGCCCTGAAAAATT
>WOGO01031729.1:0-10664 GCA_015342085.1 Leptinotarsa defecta | reverse complement strand
CAAATGGAAAAAGATGGGGACAGCTTACGATACCCGGACTACCCTTTCATCTTTTCTGATGATGAGACGGCAGTTAAGACGGCTTTGGATGAGTTGACAGTCCTATTAGCGAATTTTGATGGACAAAGAAATAGTGGCGAAGGACTGAAATTTCAAACGAAACTTTCCTATGTATTGGGACGGATTGATAGGATGGAACCAAAGGACTGTACAGAAAAGACTACTAAGGCGGATCTTGTGGCACAAGCTTTGATTCTCATGGATGAATTCAACCAGAAAATTCACAATGCACAGCAAGCCTCTAGGACAGTTCCCTCCGGACTTTCGCAACTACAAAATAGAATCATCAATCAGGCTCTCAATGCAAATATTCAACCGGTAGCCCACTCGTCTTTGGCTGCCGTAACCTTTCCGAATCAGGTCGCTTCAGATGGAAAAATGATTCCACCATACAAGTGGAACATAAAGAAATTTACTGGTGATGCTAAAGGAGTGTCAGTTACGGCTTTTTTTGAGATGGTAGAAGAGCATCGATTGGCAAGACACGTTCCCGAGAGTATTTTACTGGATTCTGGCATGGACTTATTTGCTGAAAAAGCTTACCAATTTTATAAGGATTGTCGTGGTCGTGTTGATAGTTGGGAGGAACTTGTTGGCGAATTTCGTGATGAGTACTTATCTGCGAACCATATGGACGCACTGTTTGAGGAGTTGCAAAGGCGAACTCAGCACCCGACCGAAAGCATTGGAGTCTACTTGGCGGTTATGTCTAACTACTTCAGTCGTTTGGGATGTCCGATGTCCGAAGATGCAAAGTTAGCCATCATCATGAAAAATCTCCATCCATTTTATCAGGATCGTCTTAGGGATCCGTTACCTTCAAGTATTTCTGAACTTCGTGATACCTGCAGGAAAATGGAGTCCAGGAGAGACGTGATCAACAGTTATGTCGAACCATCGACTCGTAGGGGAAATATCATTGAAAAAGATCTGGCGTTTGTGGACTTAGCTGAAAATATGTGTGCAATGAATGTAACTACTACTCAACCTGCAACAAGTGGACAGGGGTCCTGTCAAGTAATTTGCTTCAGATGTAAACAGCCAGGACATCGAGCAGTAGGTTGTGCTTCATCAGGGAAACGGCAATGTTATGGATGTAATAGAGAAGGATTCATCAAAAGAAACTGTCCGAATTGTTCCAATAAGGGAAACGGACACGGGCATTCTTAGAAAGTCGAGATAGGAATGCTCGTGCAAAGTACTCGACTACACCTCTCCAACCGGTATTGGATTTCATTATTGATCATGCAAAAAATGATGAACGTCCATACCTCAAAGTGGAAATATTTGGAAAGCAAGTACTGGGTCTTCTTGATTCTGGAGCGTCTGCTACGATCATGGGAAGTCGAGGTTGGGATATCATAAAGGACTTTAACTTAGTACTGGACACATCGAAGCATACGACATGCACTGTAGCCAATGGAAATGTTTGTCATAGTAGTGGTGAGTGCGAGATACCATTCTCTCTTCGAGGTCGAGTCAAGTTGGTTAAGGTATTATTGGTACCGGAGTTGCATCATACATTGATACTTGGAATAGATTTCTGGAAAGCGATGGGAATTGTACCCGATCTAAGACATAATGACTGGCAGTTTTCAAAGGAAACCTATCACCTGGGTGCAGTTGATCATCTACGTAGTCAAACTGTCCTAACAGAAATGGAGGAAATTAGATTGAAGGCAGTGATCGGTAGGAATATGGAATTGATGGGAACCAGATTAGGGTGCACCAGTATGGCGGAACATGTGATTGTTACTCATTCCACTCCTATTAAGCAGCGATATTATCCCGTTTCACCAGTAATTCAACAACATATTAATAAAGAACTCGACGAAATGCTGGCCAATGATATTGTGGAGCCATCAAAAAGCGCTTGGTCTTCTCCAGTTCTTTTGGTTAAAAAGAAGGATGGGAGCTATCGATTCTGCGTAGATTATCGAAAATTGAATGCTGTCACTGAGAGAGATAGTTACCCTCTTCCATATGTGTCAAACACTTTAGATA
This sequence comes from Leptinotarsa defecta, assembly GCA_015342085.1. Classification (NCBI taxonomy): domain Eukaryota; kingdom Metazoa; phylum Arthropoda; class Insecta; order Coleoptera; family Chrysomelidae; genus Leptinotarsa; species Leptinotarsa defecta. Next base: position 8,600 of record WOGO01031729.1, on the reverse strand, counting down.
AACTGAGGAATGCGCATTACCTTTCATCTCTCGACATTAAGTCCGCTTACTGGCAGGTGCCGGTTGCTGAGGCATCTCGGCCATACACTGCGTTCACAGTTCCTGGGAGAGGATTGTTTCAGTTTAAGCGTATGCCATTTGGTCTTCATAATAGCCCCGCTACCTGGCAAAGACTTATTGACTCTGTCCTCGGTCCAGAATTGGAACCTCATGTATTCGTCTACCTAGATGATGTGGTAGTCGTTACTCAAACCTTCGAAAAGCATCTATCCGTGCTGGAGGAAGTCTTCAGGAGACTTCGCGAAGCTAACTTAACTATAAGCATTGAAAAGTGTCAATTTTGCCGGCCTCAGATGAAGTACTTAGGTTATGTGGTCGACAGAAATGGGTTACACGTCGATCCCGATAAGGTGAGTGCTATGATACGACTACCTTCTCCTCAGTCAGTTAAAGACGTCAGAAGAGTTATCGGTACGTTCTCCTGGTACAGAAAGTTTATACCTGATTTTGCCACAGTCATTTCTCCGATCACCGCTCTACTGAGGAAGGGGAAAAAGTTTGATTGGACTAGTACATGCGAGGAGTCATTCCGGAAAATTAAGGAGTGTTTAATATCAGCACCTGTTCTGAACTGTCCTGACTATGATCTTCCTTTTATTCTTCAAACCGATGCATCTGCGTATGGTATTGGTGCCGTTCTAACACAGGGTCTAGAAGGCGAGGAAAGAGTTATTTGTTACCTCAGTCGCTCACTCACAAAACAAGAGCGTAACTTTTCCACAACGGAAAGAGAGTGCTTGGCTGTCTTATGGGCCGTGGAAAAGCTGCGTCCTTACTTGGAAGGTGTACGTTTTACGGTGGTAACAGACCACTATTCACTTGTTTGGTTGCAGAATTTGAAGGATCCCACCGGAAGGTTGGCAAGATGGGCGGTGAGGATGCAACAATACGATTTCAAAATTGTTCATCGGAAAGGTAAAGAGAATATCGTCCCAGATGCATTATCACGAGCTGTTCCGGTCATAGATGCCTTGGAGATTCAGGAAGACAGAGTTAAAGATCCATGGTGGCTGACAATGAAGAAGAAGATAGCTGCAAATCCACTTAAATTTCCCCACTGGAGAATTGCAGACAATAAAATTTTCAAGTATGTGAAGGTATCAATAAAAGGATTAGGTGACAATGGTGATGAATGGAAGCTGGTGGTCCCTAAAGAAAATCGGAAAGAAGTCCTTGAAGAGGCCCATGACGAGCCCACTGCTGGTCATATGGGCAATTATAAAACTTACAACCGCATCAGTGACAAATATTATTGGCCCAAAATGAGATACGATGTATCTAAATATATTAGGAACTGTAATACTTGTGCGTTACACAAGCCAGACTTACGGGGCCCAAATGGTTTAATGACAGCACAACCATCCGTGAGGAGGCCTTGGGAGATGATATCCACAGATATTATGGGGCCATTACCAAGATCCAATAAAGGAAATAAATTCATTCTTGTAGTCAGTGATTACTACAGTAAGTACTCCTTGGTATTTCCTCTGAGGTCATCTTCTGCAGATGGTATTATGAAGAAAATTGAAGAGGAGGTGTTCTTGGTGTACGGAGTGCCACGTCTAATTCTTTGCGACAATGGGCCTCAGTTCAAATCGAGTAAATTCCGGAAATTGGCTGAAGAATATGGAGTTAAAATTAGGTATAATGCTCATTACCATCCCCAGGCAAACCCTACGGAAAGAGTGAATCGGAATTTGAAGACATTGCTTGCAGTCTATGTATCGGATAACCACCGCAGTTGGGATAAAAACATCGCCAAAATTGCCTGCGCACTGAGGACAGCAAAGCACGAGACGATTGGCCATTCACCGTACTTCGTGAATTTTGGAAGAGGTATGATCTTGAATGGGGAACATCATCAAAGGCTAAGTATGCTGAGTGATCCGGCAGTTTCTTTCGAAACAAGAAGCGAAGGATTCCAGCAATTATTCAAAGAAGTAGAAGAAAGGTTGGCGGCAGCGGCCAGAAGAAACATGAAGAAATATAATCTTCGACGGAGAAACGAAGAGTTCCTTCCTAATCAGCTAGTCTTCAGGAAAAACTTTGTTTTATCGAATGCTGAGAAATTTTATTCGGCAAAACTTGCACCCAAATTCATTGGTCCATTTTATATAAAAAAAAGAGTGTCACCATGGACCTATGAGCTGCGAGATGAGCAGGGGAACTATAAGGGTATATGGAACGCTAAGGACCTGAAGTCAGCTAGCGCTGGAGAAAATTTAGCGGACTAAATTTTCTTCAGGTAAGGGGGGTGTTGTAACGGTACCAATTTGTTCCACATGGTATAATCATTCGTAAACGTCAGAATAACAATTTTCAAGCACCCGTAGGTCCCTCTCTCCTTTTTCGTTTGTAAACTGGTGGGCCGTGAGATTACAGATTTGAACTATTGTTGTTTACTTTCATCAAATTAATAGACAGTACCTTTCCAATTGTTATTGAAGTACTTTCAATGTAGATGGAGTGTGATGTATCACCCTGCTCCAATCTTTAAATATCCCTTTCAAACTCTTTTTAAGTATATTTCGGCATCCTATTGGCGAAATCTTGCACATTTTAAGTTTTTTTGTAGAACCGATCCCTATGAAAATATATTTTCATACTTGCAACACACCTAGTAGTCAAGGTCATAATTAAAGATCAACTACCGTATCCCTGAAGGAATGTTGATATTTCATTTCATATTATATTTTGAATATCTTAGCGGAATTGTCTCTGGGAGGAAATATTCCCCATATTATTCATCCCTGCTTTTCCAATCGTTCAGTAGATTGTTCCAGTTTGGAAAATGCATTTAAATGATTTGGATATTCTGAAACAGCTCTATTCGTTTGCCCATTGGTTCATCACACCTGTCCATGACGTATGGTCANTTTGGACCTTCAACTTATGTACTTTTCCTTCCTCTTATAGGACCTGTTATCGTTTCATAACTTTCTTCAGTTGGTGTTCACCATACAATCGGTTGATGATTTACTGGAAAAATTGAAGACATTGCCCGAAAGATTTTGAAATAAAATTCCGATTGGGATTTTTGGAAAACCCTTCCGAAACTTGAAGGTAGGTTTCATTATGGTTCTTCCTTCTGTATATATCATAATAAACGTATACTTGTTTGACTTTCACGAGCTTGTGGTAAATTTATTTTCTTTATTTTTACATGTGAGAATAATCACAAAGGTTATATATTTTTTTTAATGAATTGGAAACAATTCATTCGGGTTATTCGTAATTTTAAAATAAATTCGGTTAGTGGGTTGAAATTTCAATTAATATTTATGTTAGAATTTTTTTTAGCTAGGAAGAGGTTGCTAATTAATTTCGGAGGAAATTATTTTCCATCAAAAGGTGAATTTTATTTATCAGAATTGGTAGCTACGAAGTTGATTTGTAAATAATTAATTCCACGATTTCTGCAGTCCTCCGAATGTTTTTTTAATTGCTTTTTGTTTCATTCGTTATCGGCATAGATTTTGTCCTGACCTTTCGATCGAAATCACTAGCGAAATATGTATTAGGTTTTTAAATTCTCATCATAATTACCGTTCAGGGAAAACATTCGACCGGTAATTTAATTGAATAGTTTATTTTTTTTACATGAAACTTCATCCGAGAATATTTATTTTAGAATCTAGGGAAGGAAGGTGAACAATATTGGAGACAATTAATGTTTTCTTTCCTCAGTTTTTCAGCTTATACCGGTAAGCTAAAATGTGCTGTTTTTTTTACCAAATGATTATTCAGCTTTATTTTCATTATTGAGTTTAGTTACGTTGAAATTACTTAAATGAGTAGTTTCCTTAAATATTTCACTGCGAGGTTGCCAGATTTCATGGAAAGCACAGAATTTCGTAAAATAAAAATGAAAGGAACATCGAATTTTTTTTAAAGAATTGAATCAGCACTTCTGTTGTCCTGGTGGAAAAAAAACAATTCATTATGTTTATATTATTTTGTAATGGTGTATTGGAAAAAAAATATTCATGCAGCGATTATTTTTAACGGCCAGTGGAAATTTCCTTTTTTTTTGTATCTAAATGCATTTGGTTTTATTCAAATGGGAGAAATTCTAACTCTTTGAATTCTTCCTAGGGTTTTATGGGGCAGTGCGGAAGCTGCATTTTTCTTTCATTTGGAACATCCGTTAGCCGAATCTGAATGAGAGCTGTTCACTCAATAGTGGGAAAATTATAGAAGAAGGACTTTGTTTTTTTTTCCTGAATTCAGTGAAGTCAGGGGTTTCAACCTTGAGTTTGGCACTTCAGGATATATCAAGCCACGCAAGTAGACAGTGAATGATTCGTCGTTTTTTTTTTAAATATTTCTTTTCTCGCCACTTGCCATAATACCTTTATATATAGACAATATATTGTACAAAGGGGTAGAAATTAGTTTCATACTGATGATTTTAGTTTATGTTTGACATACGTGAAACGCGCCTTTCGCTCTGGATCCAAAGCTAGCGGCTGTTTAATTTTGGGGTTATTTATGGTTTCTTTTGGTTATCTTGAAACCTACATTAATTTCTACCACAATTGATTGTGACTAATAATATTTCAACTCCAAATACAAATTGTATGTACATAAATATTATTTATTGATATGAATTTATATACTCAAAAATAAAATGATGCTTTCGTGAAGTATTCATAATAAACCAGATCATTACGTAATTTTTTTTCTTTATTGATGATAATTCAGTCGATTATGCCAATTTTTTTTGTGACAGATGTGTTTAAGTTCATTTGGTAATTTAGGAACAGGGTTCAGACAAGCATTCGGAAGGGGTAAATTACCTGGCGCCCACAAATAAAATTTAATTTGCATGTTTCCCCCCACTCCCGTCTTCACTCAGTTAGCCGGAGCCGAATTCTTGGGCTGTCACAGTGACTACCCACCACCGTAGCGTGATCGAGCGTTACAATTAGACAATGGAAGTCCTAACTAATGAAACTCAACGAAAGACCTAGTATTCCTTAAAATTGCGTCATACATACTGAGACCGAAAGAATAGCTATCTAGCAGTGTAATTCAGGGACAGATTACTTTTTGACTAATTATTATCGTTCAAGATCTTCCGTCCATATTCAAAATTCAATTGGTTCAAATGTCCTTTTTAAGGAATAAAATAGGCAGTCGCTCTTTCAATCTCTATTGTTTCTTCAATGTGTCATACTGAGGTTTCAAGGTTTTCATTAACAGCTTATTTACGGTTATTGTGTTTCTCCTGATTGCAAGTCTTTTCAAGAGAAGTTATATTACAAGCGTTTCGAATGAACTATACAACTATTGATCTGTCACCAATTCACACAATATCTTTGTGTGTGGTTGTCTGTTCTCTGGATACCGCATGGAAGTGTCGTTGATATAAAATGAAAAAAACTACCATATTTTTTTCAGTTGAGAAGAGAAATATTACTCACAGTTTCCAATTCTTCCCTATCTTGGATACAGTGTATATGCAATATAGATCTTCCGAAGATCTAGTAAAAACTTCCATTTCAGAGTGTACCATTGTTACAACCTGTCAAATATAATTTATTACGGAGAAATATTTCACCAAAGGATATATGAATCAACTAGTCCTGGAAGATTTAGATATCACGTCACGTATCAAGTATTCCTCACAATTTATGACTGGTAGATAAGGATTTCCAGGACAGGGATACTTCGAATTTATGAACTGGACCATCCCAGATGTAAGCAGCAGATAACCGTCACAGTTAACGGAAATGGGAACGAATTTGTCGAGCTCATTTACGTTTGAAGTCATTTGATTAACAAGTCACGGGAAACGAAGTGTGTGTTTTGGCTTTTGGTGAGTTTCCGGATGACGGTCGGATATGGCTTTGTTTTTACAATCCGAATATCAAAAGGAATACGGTGATTCCCAACTGTTGTCGCGTCAGAAAGGGAAAGACTCGTTTTCTATGGAGTTTATCATTTCCATTATGCATAAAAGTGGTCAAAAGTTCAGTTTTTCAAATGAAACCTCCTGTATATTACTCGATAAATTGAAAGATGATAAAAAATGCTTCTAGGTGATATATTGTGTGCCTATACCTGAATCATGAAGTTTTCTTGATAAAGTCACTTCTTGTAGAAAAATTAATTTTTTGAGAATTTGGTTTTGGGTAGCAGTGAAATTATCAAGCTTATAACAAACAGTTTGGTTAGGGTTACAAAATAATTTCCCTAATTATGGCTCAGAGTTTCCAGGAAACAACTGTATCAGCAGGTATCAAGGTAAAAAGTAAGATTTTTTGGGCTATAATATGTGAAAATACGGAAAATAATAAAAATAGTATAACTAAAAATAACCACATTGTAAACAAAATCTCACATTTTCACAATTAATGCTGAAAACGTTGTCCATCACATTCTAAACATTTCAAAATATTCTTTCGTACGCGACTCGTGGTTGATTTTACATTTTCATAAGGATCCAGATTTTCAATACACGCCACTATTGACCGTCGCAGTTTTTTTTTGGTAGGCACGGGAGTACCAAACACACTTTCTTTCAAATCACCACATAAAAAAGTCAAGTGGCGTGAGATCCAGGTTATCTCGGTAGCCAATCCCACGGCCCTAAACGCCTGAACCAACGATTGTCAAACATTTCGTAAAGATTCCAGAAAAATTCCTTGGTGGGATGAGCTGGCACACCGTCCAGCTGAAACCACGAACACCTCAAAAGACGAATTCTCGTGGAAATTGGTAACAGTTGTTCTTAATAAGTCAATATTTGGAGTCTCCATTAATAAAATAGCTGAATTTATTGTTCTTCAAAATACAGAAAACATTCAGGTAAAATTTTTCTCGAGATACCATTTCTTTCGTCACATGAGGAGTATGATTAGCCCGAAAATGTTTATTCCTTCTGATATACGGGGTGTTCTATTTGAAAAATTCAAGTTGTTAGGACTTTTTGATGGAAGTGGCAAAGCCGCAATGCTAAAAATATTTTAGAACAGCTAAGAAAACGTAAGGTGTGAAGTTTTCAAAAAAAATCCTGCGTTGCGTGTTCCAAAAATATCTAACCTACCACCGACCGTGAGTTACGTTGTATATACAAGAATGAACAAGAAACATATACACAGTAGCAAATCACATTGTTGTTTTTGAAAATTTGTCAAGAGTATGGAACAAACAGTTGTAAATTCTAGGTCCTATACGTTTTGGTTATCTGACTATCTCACACTTAGCCGCTCTACTGTGTATTATTTGCTTTTGGCGAGTGTTTTCATCATGAATATCACTATTGAGAATGAAGTCATTTCTGTTAGTGAGAGCATTAACTGACAACACCGTTAATGAAATATTAACCGACCAAGATCCTACACCTATTAACTTGATAAAAACAAAAAATAACGAACTCGTCAAGGACCTGGTTGAAATACCAGAGATTCAACAATCATTTCATTTCTGTAGGTGGAGATTTGACGCGAAATATAAACATAAATCCAGACTATTCCAAAAGGAAGAGTATATGTAACCATTCTATTTTTCTGCAACCTACAACTGAAAACGATATAAAATATATTATATCGCAACTCAAAAATGAAAGGTCTCCTGGCTATGATGATATCAAATCAGAATATCTGAAACTGGTATCTGATTATATATCGAAACCACTAACACATCTAGTGAATATGGCTCTCAAAATGGCTATTATAACGCCTATATATAGTAGTGGCAAAAAAACCGATGTAGCTAACTAGACACCAATCTCACTCATAACTAGTCTTGCTATAGTTCTCAAATATATAGTATTCAAAAGAGATTGAATTTGTTCCTTGAAAAACACCAGTTGTTTTCAGAATCACACGGCTTCAGAGAAAATATGTCCACCCAAGACCCAATAAAAAAACTAACCCAGCAAATTTATTCATGTTTGGATAAACCGAAACCATCCATTGCTGTTTTCGTAGACCTTAGGAAAGCTTTCGATACCGTCGACCATTCTATCTTACTGAATCTTCTGAACGAAATGAGAATTAGAGGTATAGCGAATAATCTTTACAAAAGTTATCTTCACAACAGAAAGCAAAGGGTTATAAGTGGAGGGGAAATTATTACATGTGGTGTGCCCCAGGGGACGGTGTTAGGACCAATCCTATTCAATATTTACTTGAACAACCTTTTCCTACATGACATCAACTGCAACATTCTGAGTTTCGCCGATGATACTGTACTGTTTTGTGAATACGAAAACTGGTTTAATTTGAAACAGAAATTAGAACATGACCTTCATCAAATCAAATTGTGGTTCGACCACAGGCTCTCATATATCAACTTTGAGAAAATCTATTACGTACCATTCAATAGATATGACAACTCTCTACCAGAATATGACATCAAAATCTCCATTACGGAAGTTATCAAACTTCCAGCACATAGACCACATAGTGAATAAATTACGTTACATATTTTACAAATTCAAACGGATAGCAAACATACTCAATCAAAAACAAAAAAATTATGTTATATAAGAGTTCAGTAGAGCCCCATCTGAGATATGGTAAAATTGGTTG
>WOGO01031004.1:0-10780 GCA_015342085.1 Leptinotarsa defecta | reverse complement strand
AAAGAAAATAAAAAGTGAAGAGATTCCAAGTCACGTTAGTTCACGACGTTTCGATTGTTAGTATCTACAATCGTCTTCGGGTGATGACTGGACTGATTCCTCCGAGAGATGACTATTTATGGGTTGTTCGATTACTTTCACTTATCCCCGCTTTTTTAAAGTTTATCGCGTTCACACAGACAAACAGACACGGCGGGGGACTTCGATACATATTGGATTGTTTCAAAGTTTTGTCCGTTTTTATGTGAATACTTATTCGATTCAACGTAACACAAGTCGATTAACTACGTCAGCATAAAAATTGTGTTCTCGATATTCGATAAAGTCGACTGCTCTGCCGATGCCGACTGCTGTTGGACTTTCAATAGGCCAATTTTGATATCATGTAATTTTCGTAGAGATTTCTAATTTTTTATAAATGAAATATATCGCGACTCCCTGATAATGATGTAGTTTTCTGTAGGTGGAAGAATTTTTGAAATGTATTAAGTACTTCTTGAGGTAATCCATTGCGAAAAAACAAACAGAACTTTTTTATATTTGCCAGATTATATATCTGAAAACTCCACACCTCTAATTTTGAACCAATCAAAATACGTTATTTTAACAAATCACCATGACAAAGGAAGTGGTTTAGTGAAACTGTTTTTCTCGTGGGATTCTCAACGCCGAATTATACTGGAAATTTTTTGACGTTTACAATAACAGACCATTTTTGACAGATTGGTTTTTATTTGTTCACATGATATTTAGTTTTGATATTTTTTAATTACAACGCTAAGATGTTTTTTTTTATATTCTTCGGACAACTTCTCTCTTCTTAATGGCGAAAATGCAAGACTTTGGATGTTTTCAATTGAATGTCTATGTCTAATAAAATATATATAATATTTAGACACTAATTTATTCACCTTTTTCCCATTCAGTACTTTCAATTTTGCGTAGTTTAGATGCAAATATTCGTGGACAATTTGGAACAAATTTTCTTTCTTCAAGTTGGATCCACAAACCTCTATTAGTGCTATTAAATAATCATGATACGATGATTGATCATTACATCAGACACTTTCAGGCATATTTTTCAAATAGTATGGTTTTCAAATCAATTCATTTTTTTAACAAAGAATTTTGTTGGTTTTACTGGCTGTGCAATATTCTTCATTGCAACAAAACACTAGTTTTTTTTTAATGTTATGAACTGTCAAAATACAATGATCACAGCCTCCTATGATTGATGCTTGCTGACGCTGGTTATGACTTCCATATCATTAAAGCGCGCTTAGCCCACATTAATAGAAACGCAAAAAAAACAAATTTCTATCACTTGTAGTTAGTGAAAATTGAAGAATATACTATTTTCTATCATGAAATGGTATTCCCATGCAACTACAATGGGTAGAAATTACCAATTTGAAGGCCTAAATAATTGCTGCCAAAGGTATGACGCGCTGACAATCTGTTTATGCAACTTCCCGAAAAACCTCTGAAATTATAATTTTGTACCACTTGTAGTAAGCTCAAGTAACTATAAATTGAAAGAATATTATATTTTTGGTCTCTAAATGGCACTGTTGAGTTACTATATCAGTAGAAGTCAACAGTTTATAGGCTAAGAGTCCATTGGTGTGAAGACAAACTAAATATTATTATGTAATTTGTTCCTGTAGGTATGTATCTATAAAACTATCATTTTTTTTAATTTTCTACCACTTGTAATATCCCGAATTGAATGAAAAAATCAAAGAATGCAATATATTTCATTATAATACTGCATTACCGTGTAACTACAATGGGTAGTATACAATATCTTAAAGAGCAGGCTGAGAAGCCATCAAATGGCCAGTACGTAAACTGCAAAGCACATTAAATTTGATGAAATTCTAACTTTCTACTACTTGTAGTAATCCAAAATTAATATAAAATGGAATAATATATTATATTACCCCCTTAGGTTGCCATTTTTATGCAACTACAATGGATAAAAATTTCAGAATTATCGCAGGCTTGTAACCCCTACCTTTGCCGCAATATAAATTTGTTATATTTGCTGACTAGGTTTCCAGTAGTTGAAAAATAACATAAAAAATTAGATGAGCTTTCAGTTTTTCATTTTATATGAATGTTAACAAGTGATAATAAATCTAATTATTTATATTATTTTGACTATTGTAATTATTGTTTATATGAAAAACGCAATTATTATAAACTATGGCACATTTTATGTTTCGCTGGTGACTTGATAAAGAAAATAATTTGCATTGTTGAGAATGGAAAAATAAATTTTTCCACCATAATTCGGTATGGATTTTTCTTACTGAATACCACGCGAGGTTAAATCAATATCCGGAAATTTTTTCTCGCTCAATTTTTTCTCCCTCGTCTGCGACTCGGGAAATTTTCAAAATATTCATGAACTCGAAAAAATTTGCGGAAATAATTTGACTTTTAGTGGTATTACTAGTGAAAATTCTTGTGCAATAGCAAGTCGTTTCAATTTGACAGAATAGTCCAGCTGTATTGTGGTTAAAGCTGTGGTTATCGGCATATAAACCAATCATTTGGAAGTAATCAATAGTGAGATGATATTTACTGTCAAACGGTAAGCTTGGCAAACAAATTTGCTAAGAATATATTTCAATCCACTTTGAAATAGTTCCAAACTTTTTTATAATTGCGCGTTTTCGTAAACGCGTTTCTATATCTAATATCTTCACTAGTAGATTTTTAATATCCTCATGAGGCATATTTGAACTGAAAAACCGTTACTGCCATCCGGAAACCCTGAAGCTGTTCAGTGTTACTTCTTGCCATTTTCATCTCTGAACAGGGATTTTTCAACACTTGAAACACAAATTGATGCGCTGCATTAACTCTAATCTGCACTCTCGGCATTCCGCAAGCTGTTGGAAGTCTTGTAAGAAATTAATTCAGAAGTAATGTAAGCAGCTATCTACGTCGAGATTTTAGTCGTATTCGGCATAGTTGGTGCCGCGAAAAAAGTAAAAAGATACTTCCATGTTGACCCCTCGTAAAAGGCCAGATCGCCGCCAAAGAGTGCATTGTTGTGTTCAGTCATGGTGAGGAGGCTGTTTCCAAAAGGCTAATCTGTTAATATACCGGGAGCAGTAAACGAAAAAGTAATCTCACAAACCATAAATATATGTTTGAACTATTTTTTTCTGTCGAAATATTCCCTCCAAGATTCATCAGTTGACAACATCAAAAGTACGTGGAACGAGTGCAGACAAAAGTGTGACGTTGGTGAAACTAAACGAGCTTTTAAAACACGTTTCAAAGAGGATACCGTACATATTTGATTTCGCAGACAAAAAAAGTACATAATTGTGAAACATGGGTCAGATGGAGATTGTTTTTCTGTTGCTCAGAACCCGCCTGACCCATCAATATGTTTCACGTCTCCAGAAAACATCTTTCAGCATCATGGGCTTTTTGCGTTTCCTCCTATCTTTTTCGTGACCTCCCTTTCAACAATCTAATTCTCTGTACTTACTGGGATGTTTGGCATATTTTCCTTGAAATAATTCGAATTGATCATAATATGCTTGCTTGCTGTGATTCAGCAATGCCCAGTGAGTAGTCCTGTAATTATTATTCTGTATTAAAGCAGTTCTGCACTTCTCAAACGGTCTCTGTATACATAAAAGTTCATTCGTCTGTGTTCCCGAATGAATTTTTCACTACGTTTCTTATCGACTCACTTTCTGATCAGGTATCATATCGGGTATTTTCGTACCCCTACAACTAGATTGAGGCATATATAGGGTCTTCCAACAGGGACTCACAAACCTTGACTATTGATGGCGGCCATCTTGTTGAAGCTATATCTATCAAATTATTTGTCATTTACTCAGTCTTTTTTGCCAAATCACCATGGTTACGGATAAAGCATTCAATAGCACGTGCAAATAATAGAATTTTTTATCAAAATGGGTGATCTGTTCGAGCAACGTACCACGCGCTTCGCCTATTTAACAGTCGCCATAATCTTCCTACCGAGAGGACTATTCGCAATGTAGTGGATAAATTTGAGTCCACACAGGTTCAGTAAACTAATGACCAACACGCAAGATTTACCGAAACGCAAGATACGTCGATAAAACGCAAGATTTGCCGTAAAAATCGCCGCTTGCTCCTTCAATATTTCTGATCTACGTTCACAATGTCCTCACGACCCAAAAAATTCTCTTTCGCTGTCAACACCCTTAGCTTACAAATCCAAGCACAAACTATGATCGACCACTTCGAGCAATGGTGCAACAAGTAGCACATCAACCCAATCCCACCAAAATCCAAACCATACTTTTCAGACATCCTCATACCACAACCTACCCTGAACTAAATCTCGATAACTTGAAGCTCAGACTTTTGGGAGAAAACCTCATGCTCCAAGACTCCGTTACTTTCTTGGGGGTCACCTTCATGAGGACCTTCAACTGGAAAGTCAACCTGAGAGAAACTCTGGATAGAGTCCGGAAAAGAGCAAATCTTCTTAACCCATCAGTGCTCAGAACTAAAAATGTCGAATTTATTGATATTGCAATGTCTTTTCTGCTACTATATAATCACTCGAGCAATTGAAAAATATATAAAAAAATATTTCCTTTTCAAGGACTCCAGAAACGCTTGGCAACCTGAGTTGCCACTGAGCCTTTAGGGCATTTAAAGTATGTCAACAGGTGATAATATTATAAAGAATATTATTTGAAGATTCAAATAAACAAAAAGTTTGATCATTCATTTTATTTATTATACAAAACTACACTCTAGCATATTACATATTATGGAATGGTTCAAAACATTCGGAATGAAGTGGCACTTTGCATTTTGAGCAGAGGTATACAGTACGGTTGTGACACATCTTACACCGCCTCTACTTTGACTCTCCTTTCACAATAAGGTGATTCCTCCCATCTCTTCTTATGTCATGAAGGGAAACAGATCTTGAATAAGATGATGATGGTCCAGGTCTGAAAGCAGGAGTACCATATAAATTTAATAATTGCAGAACAACNATAAGATGATGATGGTCCAGGTCTGATAGCAAGAGTACCATATAAATTTAATAATTGCAGAATAACCTGTCTTTTGAACTGCAAAAGTGGCATATCGTGTCCTAGCTGTCTATAGAGGAGCTATCCCTGTACGCAACATTTATCCACACTCCAAGCAAACATAGGCCACCACCATTTCTTGATTCTTATTCTTGTCCTGTAGGTACTTGTGAATTGATCATTGAGATCAACCCCTCCCATATTTGAATTGTATTGAGATATTGAATTAGTTATTTTCACAGTTATCTTTTTTTTTCAGTACGACTATATCTCTGAATACTCCTGAGTGGATTTACTTCATCACAGTTTGACAAAACGGTAACCACAGAATTGTCATTCCAGGAAACTGCGATAAGTTTTCCATTTCCAACAGTTACAAATTTTCCTCTTTCGACCTTCTTGAATTCTTTCTTGGGTGGTAAACTCATAGCTTTGCCTATTCTGTTTTCTCGTAGAGTACCGGTTCCTCCCAATTCCCTTTTACATAACTCTTCCAGAAGAGAAACTGAAGTGAACAAATTGTCGAAATATAGTTTTGTTCCTTTGGGAACATTGCAGTGATCATCCAGACCAATTACCACAACACCTCCCTGACCAAGACCAGATCAGGCAATTTGGTGTTTGATCCACAGTAAGGTTCTACATGCATTATATATCCATTCGGCTTAGCCATCACCCACATCTTGAACCCAAACCTTATAGGTTTTCCGCGAATAAACTGTTTCGCGTGATGACGGCCATAATATGGTATGATACTTTCGTCAATTGAAAGAGAACCTTCACATGGAACTTGCTTGAATGACTCATTCAAATAATCAAAAAGAGGTCTTACTTCATAAAAACTATCCGTGTCAATATTTGTGTTATCATTCAGGTGAATATATCGTAAGATTTCTTCGAACCTGCGTCTGCGCATTGCCTCCGAAACGATGGTCACGTTGCAGTCCGGATCTTCTTGCCAGTACATACGCTTGTTAGGTAACTTATGATATCCACTCAATAACATAATGCCCAACACTGTATAAATCTCTTCAGAGGAGATATTCACGTGATGCTCTCCTTTTTGGCCGGCATAAAGATTACTTTGTGTAACGATATGGTTCACCAATTGGTCAGTGAAAAAACACTTGAAGGCATCTAAAAGCGAAGCAACAGTGTTCTTCAGAAAGTCTATAGTGAGTGGTTCGCAAGGTTTCTCTATAGATGGCAGTTTCCAGACATGTTGTTTGTTTGAAGACCAAGTTGATTTTGATGGCAGGACTTTTTTCTTCTTGTGTAGACGAACGCGCTTTGAAGTAGAAGGTTCGGGATCCTCATTTTCTTCCATATGAATGTCATCATTCTGCTCAGGTTGAGAATTCACAATATCTTCCATTTGAGTATATAGATTTTGCTCAGATTGAGTATATTCATTCTGCTCTTCCTGTGATTCTTCAAAAGTAACCACAGCCTTACTTCGAAGTATACGGCCAGGCAAATGTGCTGGCTTTCCTTCCACTTCATAGACATAGAGGAATGAACATTCTTTTCGAAATAGTTGAATTGTAAGGTTAGTAATTGTTTCGAGTTCAATTGATATTTGTGACCATGGCTGAGGATATGGATATGGTTAGTGATGGTATAATTGAGATATTTCAAAAGGCTTTATCTGAAATTTTGAAATTCTCCACAATTTCAGAACGTGAACATTGGATTGAATTAGACATATCAGATTGATCAATAGGGCTATTTTGAATTCAGATGTACATGGCATTTCTGTGAAATTGCAAACAAATTTATCTCACTTAAAATGTTAGTTAAAACAAGGTTTGGTGGACATGTGGGTGGTGGTAGATCATTGAAAGAGAAACGAAGTGATAGGGTGACATGGGAGGATATTCAATCATCTTTTGCAAGACGCATACGAACCGGAGTTATTATAAATTTGAAACATATAAATGTTGAACAATTTTTGGAAGATGCATATTTTCTTTTCAAAAATAGAATTACTCGTATTTTGAAAAAATAGGACCTGTGAAAGTTAATACTGTTTTTTATGGGAAATATATCAATAATAATAGTGATCAGTCCAGAAGCGAATTCAAATATTTTCATTCAAAAAATGTTATTGACCATGGGACTGGATTGAAAAATTGGTTTCAACAACATTTAAAGATATAATTTTCAACAAATTAACTGAATTTCAGGAACAAGATGTGGTTGGGCTTTGAGGGGTATAGTTGATTTGGAAATTAATATCAATAAATTTGAAATAGGAACTTTCATTGAACTTCCACACCAAATTGACAGAAAAAAGGTATGTATTAATATCAAAAATGATGACAATGTCTGTTTTGCATGGTCAGTTGTCAGTGCTTTGTATCCAATTGATTCTGGAAAAAATACAAATAGGAGTTCTTCATACCCAAATTTCTCACAAACTGTAAATGTGAGGATATTGAGATGCCTATGCAGTTGAACAAAATAACAAGATTCGAACAACAATGTCTCTATTAATGTATACACTTTGGGAATGAAAAAAAATTCTCAATTTGCTGTAGTACCAGCCCGTTTGACTAACGACAAAATGGATAGACATGTCAATTTACTACTAATTCAAAATGAGTATCATGTAAAACCAAAAAAGTATGAGTCTTTGTTGGATGAAAAATCTCTAGATTATTATTGTCATCTCAACCATCAAAAAAACTGTAAGAAGCATTTTTATTATGATCGTTGTTTGAATCATCCCACTAGCCCCGAAAATTTGAATGCACACAGTGTTGAATGTGTGGAAATGGGGAATGATTGTAAAATTTGTCTTTCGAAACAAAAATTCATACAGTTCAAAGATTATGTTTTCAAAGAAAAAAAATCCATTTGTTATTTATGCTGATTTTGAATCATGCCAACCATTTCACGAGAAAAAGTACCCGAATTCATCTCGTTATCAAAAATATGTTGCTTATAATGCCGGTTATTATGTAAAATGTTCCTATGATGACTCTTTATCTCATTTTGATGGCTATCGAGGATCTGACTGTAAAGAGTGGTTCTCGAAACAAATGGAGAATGAGGCTTTACTCATTCAAACTTAAATAAAAAATATCGTACCAATGAATGGAAAAATCAATTTGATAGATGCCACCGAAAATTGTCATATTTGTGAAAAACCTTTTCAAGAAAATGATAAGATCACAAGAGATCATAATCACTCCAGTGGGGCTTTTCGCGGTTATGCACATGCGCAATGCACTTCATTGTACTAGAAATGTTATGTGGTTTCCAGTGGTGTTACAAAATTTTTTCGGGTATGATTGTCAATTGATAATCATGGCTTTAGCAGAGAATGGACGATTGAGTCTGTTGCCGATGAACAAAAAAAAATATATTTCAGTCACTAAATACAATGAAAATAAAGACATCAAATTCAGAGTCATTGATTGATTTCGTTTCCTAGGAGCCTCTTTGGAACCGCTCGTTTCCACTCTCGCTGAAGACGAATTCCATATTTTGGAAAATGAATTCCAATTCTTATACCCTGAAGTACTCCAATCACTGACTCGAATATGAGTATTTCCCTATGATTACATAACCAACATAGAAAAGTTGGATGAGAGGCATCTACCAAGTATCGAGTACTTTTACAGTAAATTGAATGATGTACATATAAGTGAGGAAGACTATGAACATGCACAACATGTTTGAAGTTCATTCAAAATGAAAAAATTAAGGGAGTACAGCGACCTTCACATGAAAACTGACATTACGTTAGTGACATATAAATTGGATCCTGCTCATTTTTATACATTACCTGGCTATACATGGAGCTGTATGATGAAATACATAAAATGTAATTTGGAAACCATAAACCATACAAGATGTTGATATTTTATTATTTTTGAAAAGGGGTATTCGAGGGGGTGTATCTCAGACATCTAATCGTTAGGCTAATAATAAATATATGGTTAACTATGATTATTCACAAAAGTCCAAGTACATCATGTACTATGATGTGTATAATCTCTATGGTCATGCAGTGTCAGTATCTTTATGGAGGATTTCAATCGATGGAAAATTTTGAAAATTTCGATGTAACCAAAATAGATGAATCATCTGAGGGTTATATTTTGGAAGTAGACTTATCATATCCTAAAAATTTACATGATTTACACAAATATTTACCATTAGCTCCCAAATATCAGAAACCTCCAAAATCGCGACTACCCAAATCAATGACAACCCTTTTTGCAAAAGAAAAGTATGTTTTACATTATAGAAATTTTAAACAATATCTAACAAATGGAATGATTCTCAATGGAATACATTATCCATCAAATGATAATATTATATATAATATGTATAATAATATTATATATAATATTTCTGAGAGAAATAAAAAGGTGGTAGGGTTGATGAAAGATGAAAATAATGGGCATATAATGACCGAATTATTCGTTCTCAGATCAAAAATATATTCTTTTTTGATGGAAGGAGGAAAAAGTACTAAAAAGGCAAAGGGTATCAAATATAATGAAGTGAAACATAAAATAACTTTCCAGGAATATTTGAATTATTTATTCGAACGAATTCAAAAGACATGAACTCAAAGGATTATTCAGTCAAAATCTCAATTTATAATCAATTGAACAAAACAAAATTGCTTTGAGTCCATTCGATGACAAACGGTTTCTATTGAGAGACTCAAATGACACATTACCTTGGGGGCACTATAGTATCCTAGAAGACTCAAATATCACTTGAAAACAATTACAATTACTTGATGTATACTGATGTAATAAAAGAAATAAAAAAGTGATTTTTTTGTTGTATTTTTGAAATGAGAATTTTGAATAAAGGAAAAAAACAATTATATTTTGTATGTGTTTTATTTATAAAGTATGCGATTGTATGCTTACAATTGAGGATGGCAGCGAACCACCAGGTTTGTTAAGCTATAAAAAAGGTAAACATTGAATTTTCTCATCTGTTACATAAATCATACAGTAGCTTTTGTTTATAATAAAATGAATATTCACGTAAAGCATTAGCATACAGACTATCTATAGATGAGGCCTGACAAAAACCTTCTATAATTTCTTCCAAAGTCAAATTAGTTTTATTTTCACGTAACCATGATTGAATAATATGGAAAACACCCCGATAATAATCACAAAAGTTTATGGCATCCAGCAAAGCGATACGATCAGACAGCACTCCCATATGAGTGTTCAGGACATCGTTTACATCTTGTTGAAACAGCTCCATGTTTGTTGTATCCTTGGAAATGGAAACTTGTTTGGTATCACTTTCGATGTATTGTGTGACGTATATGTAGTCCCCGCAACGTGTTGTGATTGGATCATATTCATCTACATACCCATCGATTTGTGAATCAAAGAAATTTTCCTTTACTTGTTGCAGAATGTCAATGAGGGTCGCCCATTCATAAGTTGTTAAATTGATGGAATGAATGGAGAATTGTTGCTTCAATATGATGCATGGACTAAAGTCTCTGGATGGACTTAGACCACATCGAATTTCATAAGATGACATGGGGAATGTCATCAATAGTAATTGGTGTTCGTTTCGAGCAGCCATCTCGTACTGCCCCAATGCTCTGTCTATTGCGCTTAGAGTTTCGTTGTAATCTTCATCACCACTATCACACATTACTTCGACTTCACCACTACCATAACCACTATCGAGAGACATTTTTCAAACTGATT
>WOGO01030372.1:0-10839 GCA_015342085.1 Leptinotarsa defecta | reverse complement strand
ATTGGGGTAGAGTTGACCAACCTTCTCACATAGATCCCAAGTACTTCTACATGTAGTGCTTACGTGATTCCAACATATTATTGAGTATGTATCACAACGCAAACAATGTTGCAGCGGAGCTGGAACTGCAGCACAGATAGTTCTACAAATAGTTCTACAAATACCCATATTATTGAATATTATAGGTTCGGAACACTTCAGGCACTGTGACTGTTGCTGACGATATTCTGATTTTGTTCGCTTCGGTGGATGAGATGGAGGCGATAGCTGAATCCGCGACACAAAATCATTGCACTACCAGTGCATGGATTAATTGTTAGGTCTACTTATTTGGCAAAAGTAGCACACAACAGCATCATTGGGTAGACGCACATTTTTGGTTTTCCATTCCACTCTTTTGGAAACGGCATTTTACTAATTCGATTAGAAATATTAAGAGATGACTTATAGAAACTCTGACTGCTCTCTCTCCTATACCGACATTCTCTATTTATACAAACACCATGTGAAAGTATAGTGGGAGAACTTCTCCTCCTCACAAACATGACTTTAACATACCAACTCATGTTTGAGATGCTATATCCTTCTCTCCCACTCAAAAAGAGTCAAGCGATAATGGGGGTCGTACACTCCCACTACCTATACAATTATATAAGTCGACTTGCGATCCTGAAGTTCATTCATTCACTCTGCAACTCTGAGAAGACATCAAGATGAATACTGCAAAAATAGTTGCTGCATTAAATAGAATATCTGCTGTTGATGCGTATAATTGGATAGGCGAGTCAGATGATAAGGATGCCAACATTCCGCTTGAGGAAGTGATAGTTGAAGAAGATGTTGGAGTCGATGAAGAGGAGATTGACCTTGGAGTCGACAAAGATGAAAACGAGGCTAACGAAAGCGACGAAGATGAAAACGAGGCTAATGAAAGCGGCAAAGATGATGAAGTGATGGAGCTTGAGAGGGGCGTGGAGGGTGAAGGCGATGATGAAGACGTTGTAGCTGATTCATCTGAAGGTGATGGTGGCTTGAGAATCGATCTCCGATTGCCCAACATCACCGACACATTAGAAGATCCCATGGATTTATATTGCGCGATGGACGCACATGTGCAGATCAGAACAATTGATGACAACATCAAAAAGTTATGTTGGTGTTGTTTTTGTTTTTACTCCATTAGAAACAACAATGGAGAGTGGTATCATCATATCAACACCCACAACACCGTTTCTATGATGGAAATGGGACAGAATTGGTGCGATGCTTGCGAGAGACCCCTAGCAAACTTCACCCGAATGTCGATATATATAATATGCAACAATGTCAAACCTGTGACACAATAACCGTGGACCTACTGGTCGAACAAACAACAGCCCTTTTCAGGGCTATATTATTCATACGAACAGTAGTAGTAGTAGTATTCACAGATTATGTGACAAATGACTACTTTGACTAAAAAAGTCGTAGTTGGAAATTTGTTAGTCATTGAATATCTGTGCATTATATGACAAATTACTACTTTGACTGAAAAGTCGAAGTTGGGAATTTGCTAGTTCATTGAATATCTGTGCATATGAGTACTACTTTAACTGAAGATTGAAATTAACAATTTGTCAATCATTGTATATATGTGCATATAATGATGAGTACTACAGATTGGGATGATGGTACTTTTACATACATTTTGTTTGAGACTATAATGTTAACCTAATGTTAACAATGGTATGAACCTGTTTCTGTTTGAAAGTATAATGATAGCTCTGAAAGGAGCTGTTTTTGTTCAATTGTAGCCCTGAAAAGAGCTATTTTTTTTATTAATCCATGCAATGGTATGGACTAACGCTCCTCATCATCAGAAAAAATGATGATGGTGTCGTCATCTGAATCATTTATATCTGATGATATACTGATGATGTCGTCCTCATAATCATCTGAATCAGACGATATACTAATGACATAGTCCGCATAATCATCTAGCTCGTTATCCTCTAGATCGTCTAAGTCGTCGACAACCATCTCTAACTCTGCATCTACTTCCTATTGCATACCTTCTTCTATACGTTCCGGGAAATCGTCAGGAAGATCATAGATGCGATGCAGATATTGTGCGAATGTTGTACTGAAATGATCGAACGTTGAATCTATTTCATGAACTTGGATAGGTCCTGTACTCGACATACAATACTCTGGTACGCTCATCGGTTCGGTGGTGGAATCAGCACTCGACATTGTGGAAGAATGATATAGAACTAGGATGGATGCTATATTTATATTGGAAAAATAAAATGGAAGGGGTGAAGTGTAAATGAAGAACAATTCAGAGTTTGAAATTCGAAAGCACCAAGAATGACGATTTTCATAAAACTCTGAGTGATTATTATGAGAAACTCTGAGTGATAATTATGAAAAAAACTGATGAGGGAGAGGGAGGAAGACACTGTCCCAGCCTCGCAGTGCCTGGTGTAAACCAAACAAAAAGTGTGTACTCCGTGGAAAGAAAGGAAAGAAAGGAAAGGAAAGGGTGAGAGAAACGAGGAAACGATTGCATATCGTCATCTGAATTGAGAAATTCATCAATTAGGATGGGTGATGGTGGAGGACTATCCTCGATGAGGATTGGGGATGGGGGAGGTCTATCCTCGACTTTATCGGATTTATCGTCATAGTTATCAGTGTCTCCGGATAGTGGATCATCCCAATCGGTATCCCGCCAATCGTTAGGATCCGGATAGTCGCCATCAGAAAGGTCCGCTTCGTTTGTTCCGGTAACATGGTGCACCTGCAGTCGATAATCATATGGTAAGTCATCATACTTACTCCAGTGAGGTGCCGTCGTGGAGTGAACGAAACGCTGTTGGATGGACATATAGTAAGGTGTCTGAGGCTCCGGGACAATATATGGCTCAGAAGTTGAATATTGTTCCATCTTGATGATAGCTGATCAACTGAATATTCCATCAGATATTTCCTACTTTATACTTTTTGAAAGGGAGTGGGGAGGAGTGAGAATTGAGTGGAGATGAATTGCAAAATGATACAAGCAATATTCAATGAAAAAGACAATTGAATGGATGAAATACAATATGAATTATATGAAATTTATTTGTTGATTTTATTATGAAACATGTTTTTTTTATTTTCTTCTCAAGAGATTATTTACAAGAGATTAGAGAACACAAAAAGTGTTGTGGAATATTTGTCTAGAAGAGTTTGGAATTGAAATAAAAAATAATAATAATGAGAAGACGAATCGAAGAACAATGTTCCAACCATCGCATTGTTTAATGTATACCAAAAAAATGTACATCCTTTATTTCACTTCTTTTTTTATTTTATTTTTTTTCTAAAATTACAAATATAAACTTGAAACTACCATAAAAGTATTCCTAACTAACCTAAAACTAATCTTTCATTTACACTCAATCTACGAAAAAGTCTTCATAAAAGTCACTTATTTTTTATATGTCTCTATCGAAGAGGTCTCTGCTTTACACCTTTTCTCCAAAGATGCATACTTCCGATCTAGTTCGGCCATTTCTTTTTCTAATTCCCGCCGTCGGTTAACAATTTCAGCCTTTTGTCGGTTCATGTTAACCAACGCGGCTTCACTTGATCAGAAAGCATGTTCTGCTTCCTTACATCTCTGTAGAAAACCGCTCAACAGTTCACTTACCTCTTCGATAGGCTGTCGCACATGTGTCGCACAAGTGTCGCAACACTTGGGGATTCGCCGGTGTTGCTGGCAGCGGTGATAGTAGCACTGCCAACGGGGTCAATACGACGCACTCCTCCGGAGAAGGCGCCCTAGGTGTTTCCACTGCTGCTGCGGGCGGTGTTTCCACTGCTGCTGCTGCGGGCGGTGTGGAGGGCCTCAAGCTCGTACGAGTAGTCGGCCAACTACCTTTATAAGGATTAATTTTATTGCAAGCAATTCTGAACTTGCTTATAGGATCAATCCTTGCTGCAGGTCGTCGACAGACTTTATCCACAATCCTGACTTCCTCCTCCTCGAATAAGTCAGGGCTGAGAGATCGCCCCCCACCGCTTGCTGCCTTCTCCGGTATGATTGACGCCACAGCGTTGTTTATTTCCTGGGTGTTGGTTGCCATTCTGAAAATGTGGAATAATACAAAGTTGGTTGATATAAAGAAATAACATTGTTAACTCACTCAAAATTCTGCTTGTTCACTGCACTAGACTGGGCTAGAGTGGACTGGAGTGTCTCGATGACTTGAGTCGTCGTACTGAGTGTTGAGGAGTGCTCCCATTGGGGAATAGACATGCATGCGCGGCTGATGAGAATGGGGCATGTGCGCGCACGCGCAATGGGTTGGGGGTGTTGAGGGTGGAGTGGTGGGCAGAGCTTCGAGGCGGCGGACAGGGCCTCTTGTAGGTGGGTGGTCTCCGGTGGGGGTGAGTGTGGCCCGTTAGGGCCACGCTCACCCTCGCCCACTACCCCGCCCCACCCAATTGGGCGGGGCCTCGCGCTTCGTGCTTTGGCCATGGAAAAGCGCGCTTCGCGCGCGGACTGAATTCACCATATTCGTTCAATTAATATGTCATCTGCTGCTTTTGGTTTTATCATTCCAACATTTGGATCAATGTCCAGCTCTGGATACCCAGTCCACCTAATGAACCTAACTTTACCTGACCTATCTGGGATACCCCAGTCCACCTGATGAACCTAACCTAACCTAACCTAAGCTAACCTAACCTAATCTAACCTAACCTAACGTGGGAAAGCGCGCTCGGAATACATTCACCATGTTCGTTCAATTAATATGTCATCTGTTGGTTTTGGTTCTATTATTCTAACATTTGGAATAATGTCCACTCTTGGATACCCCAGTCCACCTGATGACTTGAGTTTATGTTTTTTCTCCAAAACTACAAGTCTCTGTTCCAAAGCGTCATATTTTTTCATTGAAGACGCTGTTATGTCAGAAATTTTTATTTCTACATCACTTTTGAGATTTTCATATTTACGAGTCAAAGTTATCCGAGCCTCTGCAATTTTATCGTCGAGCAACATTACCTATTGTGGTAATGAAGTAGAAGTATGACCTCCTTTGTTCCATTAATTTCCCCCTCAAGATATGATACAGTTACACAATCACTTTTGTCAATTGGTTCACTTGTATTTTTCAATATTTCTCTTTGCATGTCATAATGACCATCTTTTGTTAATTTAAATCCATTCCCGGGAGGACCTCGGATGACATTACCACCCCATTTTTTTTTCTACCAAACTTATCGATTGTTTTAGACATTGTGCACTCTACGATGATTCTTTTCGAACTGATATTTCTATCATTTACATTATGCTATATACTTTGCATTAATTGGTTAGGAAAATAGAAATAAAACAAATGAAATTGCTATCATTTTTATATTCATTAAAGTAATACATATACATTGATATCACATTACAGTTTTATTTATAAATACCTACATACCTACGGTTTTAAAGACATTGAATTATATTTCAGTCATTGATCTCGGCAGACAATAAATTAATCAATTAATTCAATGGACTCTCCTGAGATTATGATTGTTGAATAATATTAGTTATCCAACGAATGTTATCATTCGGATCGTTTTGATAAAATTCAATATCATTATGACCCCAAGGAAGCGTGTGGGTAGTATTCGGAATGATAAATCGTTTATCGTCGTGGTATGATAATGCAACTTTATTCTTCAATTCAGTATACATATCATGTAACACGCTTCTAAATGAATTCATCTTTCTGAATATCATGCCACCTTGTTCGACGATTTGTTGGTAATCTTCACATGTCAATTCATTCTTTATAACCGATCGTTTCACCCCTTTAGCTTTTTTAAATTCATCATCAACAGATTTCACATAATACGCTTTTGCACCTGTACCATAAAAGCTCATGATTGGATCATTCGGAAATTCGTCTTTGAAGTTACCCAAGACTGAACTTGTTACTGGAATATTGAATTGGTTAACTATACTGTAATTGGATGTATCAAACCTACTTATGTTAGTTTTCATGAATTCATAAAAAAATTCTGTATTTACTTTCAGAATGAGTCTGTCGGTATTTGTGTAAAGTGAAGAAACATTTTCACTAAAGTGTTGTTTGATGCATTCATAGAAAAAGTCATACATGACTATTTTAGATGATTTAAATATAGAGAATCCCAAATATAATGGTTTATCGTAATGGACTTCAACTTTACCCAATTGAATGGCAACGGAATTATCTTTAAAAATTGAACAATTTTTTAAATTTGGTCTGGATATGAGAGTGCTGGCACCTATATTCTTCTTCATATTTTTCCAATGTGTAACGAATCTAACATCAATTCTGTTATCTACATTCTCCATTGTCTTTCCATATACCGCACTGTTCATTAGTTTATAGAAATCTTTAACAGATTCGTTGTTAGACCTATTAGACATTTCAGTATCAAGATCTATATAGGGTTTCATCCAACGTGATTGTTTGAATTTCAATACTATATGTGTATTCATTACAATCAAACCATTTTTGATGGCTTGCTGTAGATTTCTATAATGAACAATATATTTGTTTTTATCATTCGAATTTGGGATTTGTGTACGAGGTGGTATTGATTTTTCAACTAAAAATGGAAGATCAGAATGATTATTATCATGCAACTCTTGTGGATAATGAATGTCCAGTTCAAACACATACCCATACGGACTATCAGCACTCACATTCATCACATCAATATTAAGAATTTCATTGGGTGTCAACCATGTAAATTCATTTGTTGGTAGAGGTTGTGACATACTATGACCGTATAGATTTGTTGCATCTGAATATGTAATGAATGTGGAAGGTTCATTGGGATTCTAATTTGGTAAACATTTATTATATGCTATATGTTTCCTCCCATTACACTGACTAATTCCACCTCGTATACCTTTTTGAAAAAAGTGAATCATATCAATGTCAGTAATTCCAATTCAATATTCGTATACTTCAACATAGCATCCCAAGATAATCCAGGTGCAGTGTGATAATGTGCCGGGTCTAAGGTATGTATCTCTGAACATGTGGTGCGAAAGTTTTCAAAAATATCACATGATAGCAATACATCCGACTTCAAATACAAATCAGAGTATTCACATAAATTCCGACACTCGAATAAATCCCACACATTTCTATATCTTTCTTATATATGTTCACAACTGAGTTTGTCATAAATCTGATTTTTTGTCGGAAGTAATGAATGATTCAATTTGGCAATGTCATCAATGGAACTATATGGAAATACACCTTTCTGTCTCATCAAATTGAATTTATCAATTAGTGGAAAATATTTGTGCATCTCCAAACATTGATCAGAGGTCAAGTTAGCACCCAACTTTTCCGACGAATTGGTCATGAATTCATAACCATCGATAAATCTCAATTCGAGATATTTCTTCTTAACGAAACCATCTTTATCAGTATAGGTGTGTGTAATGAGATGTTTCGTTGAAGATATATATTTCTCCTTTGTTTGCGGGATAACATCAACTTTCTCTTTGTTTCTATACAATTCTTTTATGAATAAATGGCAATCATAACCACTTAGATTATGGAAAATAATAGGTACAAAATTAGGTATTTTGAAATTCAAATTACAGTTTGAGTGAGCGGCATGTGATCTTTTCTACCCTGTGACATGACAGTGATCTCTAACTTTGACTTCTCCACCAATAAATGGTTTATTACATATACCACAAGTTCTGGCTGCAGCAAATTGTTCCTCTTCTTCGAGGGTTTGTGCATCCATTGGTATAGGGTATCTAAGATGATTTTCATATATCTTTTTCAAATCATCTTCAATGCTACTTACAAATTTCTGAGCTGCATCTACGCCCCTATATGTAACAAATTTTAACAAATCATCAATATATGAACATTTTATCAAATAAGTAAATGAATATGGGGCATTTTTGAATGTTATGATCGTGTATGAACTTTCGGGATTTGGCTCATTCACGTGAATCGATTCAAGTACTGATTCAAAATCAGCATATACTACAAATGGCACCCTCATTTGTCTCTCAAAGTTTTCAAACATTAATTTATTTTCAGCAACCATCATACCATATTTATTATTCTTAAAATTGGTGGTTGGTGTTGTAGTACTAACGAGATTACAATCATTCATCCTATGATGGAAAAAACATCAAACATCCATCACAAAAATATTTTTTGTGTTCATGAGTAGATAGTTGACTAGAAACTAATCTTGAAAGATCTTTGATCCAACAATAGTAGTTATTATCGGAATCATCAGTTATAAGTAACAAATTGATATGTCTCAGGAGTTTTCTCTGTGAGTATGGCAATGGACCAATCACTTCATACTTTATATTTCTTTCGCCAAATTTACTCTCTGAACCGTAAACATTAATTGAAATATCATTCCTATCTTCGAATTTTTCAATATTCTTATTAGCCGGAAAATCCATATCTGTAATATCTAAAACGTTGAAAAAATGTGAATATGACGTAAGTTCTCACACTCTACCAATAGGAGGATATAATGCTGATGTTATAGCCCAGGTAAAACACTGTTGATCTTCGTTTCGAATATTCACGACAGCTTTTCTCCATTCAACGCTTTTTAGCAGCTTCACATATGAACGTCCTCCCAGTGGACTGTATTTATTAATGTTGACTTCGAGAAACATCATTTTTTCACAAGTCCAACCTAAATTACGGAAAAAATAAATATTAATATTCGATCTCGTTGGAATTTACAAAAAATAAATACCTGAGTCACGTTCGCGGAATTCAGTTCGCGGAATCCATCAAAAACGGCATTCAAATCAGAAGATTGGTCCACTATTTTATTTTGGGAAATTAATCACTTCGTGTCCCTCGAATCTTGAGTCTGAAGAATATAATTCCCAAAAACTTCCCTATTCACTTTGATGCTTTCATGGATCCTGATGGCCGATTCCAGTAATTCAATCACCTTTTGCCTAATCTCATCAAAAAAAGACATATAGTCAGTGGATACAATCGAACTCTCCTCCCTGTATGTAGCAATGCGGCAATTGAATGCATTCGTTATAGTTTGAACACCTTCAGACAATTAAACACATGTATTTTATAACTCATAGTTCTTCGGTGAAAATTCACTTGGGTCATAGGAATTATCATATTACAACATATGCATGTATACATAGGTCTTGCATTGTCTTCTCTTATCCGTTTCACTGAAGGCCCTCCTTGGCAACTCTGGAGCTGATGCCGACGAAGATTTCCACTACGAGTGAAAGATTTACCGGAGTCACAGGAATACATTTTCCATGATACGTTTTCACTAACTCACTTGATGTAAATTGACACAACCAACACTCGTCCGCTTCTTAAATACAGTCTGATCGGCTGCGTCAAGACGTCATAGCCAACCCCACCTCTCAGCTATATGCGACAACCCAACGCCTCAACTGGACGCGTTAACAGATGTCGATAACGTAACTCATTGAAATGGCCAAAATGGCCGTTTCAACGCATTGAAAAAAATGCATTTTTTCGATGTGAATGAAGTGCCGAAAATGATCACTTAATCGCATTATATTTTCGTGAAACTTTTGAAACGCATATCGAGAAATCATAAATTACAAATGCGGCTAAGATACCAAGTCGTTTAGAAATCATAAATGATACTGCATTTTATATAATCCATACACTGTATACCAATGGAAATGGACGTTGGATCGCTTAAAACCGTTTCTTCTCAAACGACACCTTCATTTGTTCAACTCATTATGGTGCTACGTTGGTTAACAAAACTCAGTGTCTTTCTAAAACGTTACCCCCTCACCCTTCACTAAGTTACGTTAGGTTAGGTCCAAAGTGAGTGAATCTATTCTAGCCTCCACCGCAATTCACAAGAGATTCTTCTGGCTCGCATCTATTCATCCTCGTCCAAATGAACCCAGCTTCTTAACGAAGTCGATCAACTTGTATGATGAGCGGTCAGATGATACGCATATGCTGAACTCTATAAAAACCTGATTCGGTCCCCGGCGGGGCAGACACAGAATATGCGCTCTGCTGTTTCATCATTTTCCAAATAACACTGACTTTTAAGAAGGTCTGTTGAACATCGTAGTTCATATCTACTGTAGTCCAACAACTGTTTGGTATCAAACTTCAAAAGGTGAATAATCACCTTGGAGTGGATCAATCCGTCCAAAAGTCTTGCCATCCAGGTGTTCAATCTTCGTTTGGCGAAGCCTAAAGCGATATCAATGACAGGTTCTGGTCTGATGAAGTTGTTCGCAACCCCTCTCCTTTGCAAGAATTCAGCAGCTAGGGCAGGAATCCAGACCAGAGACAATCTGTTAAGTCTTTCTATCGAAAAAAACCGTTTTTGGCAATGTATACCTTACTGGGTAGAAGCCAAAAGCTTCCTAAACCACTTGACTGTTCGAGAAAATTTTCATTGACTTGTGTATGAGGTTGGATTCTTCCAATCTCTCCGCACACAATTCAATAGCGTAAATTTCTGCTTGCATAAGTTCCTAAGCAGGTTGTTATCTCTGTCCTGGGTCTACGACTGAAAACACCTGCACCATTCCGTTACACTAACTCATACTTACTTTTCACAAAAATCCCCACATTTCTTATATTTTATAACACGATATATTTCAAATATTCTCATGACGATCATGTTTCTTCGATTTGATTGATGTATTTCGGAACGACACCCTGTATACCAAATTTTGTTCTCATATCATATTTTGTTATCTCTCAAACGCCAACGCCCATACATCTATAAGCCACTTCCGACTCTGTATGTCTTCAAACGAATCTAAATATGTTT
>WOGO01028622.1:0-10524 GCA_015342085.1 Leptinotarsa defecta | reverse complement strand
TGAATTAGAGAACTGATTTTCCATGACATTTTCCTAGACTTACTCACGACCCAGTCACCAGACGAGAGCAACCGGAGCATAAGTATCCCAAGAATTCGAAAATAACGGGATAGAAAGTGGCACCTTGAACGTGGGGCCAGAATGTAAATTTAAGACCTTGCATAATTTCCCTAATATATTTCTTATATTAGCAAGTGATTTTAGTAATGAATAAAATCTTTTCTGAAAAATAATTCATTATCTCTTTACGTACGTCAAAAAAAACAAAACAGTTTTTTCTAGTGCCGGTCCTACGTATTTGATTCTTGGTTTTTACGACTTGCTAGGAAAAAAAACTTTGAAAGCAATCTGATCTTGTGAATGTTTGTATAAATCACATTTTTGAATCACCAATAATACAGGGTACGGCAGAACAGCGACAAGGTTTTGAAATGGTGGATTTTTATATCATAAATATACAGAGTGGGTCACTGGAATTCAACTGTTTTGATTATTAGTGATTATGTTTGAGTATCGCATTAGTATGTGTCTAGGTTCTTTTCGTTTGAAAATAGCCGCAAAGGTATAAAGGGGTATAGTTCATACCGGGTTTCTCGATATTATTTTGTTTACTGTTGAAAAAAATATACAAGAATTTATGTGCTACCGGGAGCGACAAAAGAACAGGAGTTAAAAAGTATTTTTTTTTATTCGAATATTGGCTGGTATCTGACTGAATGATATTAATGGTCTTGCGGCCCAGTTACGAAAATAAAGGGTGGATAGTTTGTTTATCGTGTTAAAATTGGAAAGTTAGTTTGTTAAAGAAAAAAAAAACATTCAATTTGTTCATATACCTTGATTCTAAATTTTTGCGCGTTTATTTTGCGGCACTTAACTACATTTTTCATTTCACTTTTTAATCATGTCTGAAGAAATGAAACCAAACCATTTGTTAGCGAATGAAGTTACTTACGAACTCCGAATAAGGGGCATAAACACTGCTCGAGATATTAGTGATAAACGAAAAATATTAGGTAGAGCCCTCCTGAAAGAGAGGCACCGACAATTGCATGTTTCTGATCCAGATTTCAATTTTACAACTGAAAAAGAAGCCATAACAACTACCATGGATAGTATAAAATCTTTTATTAACGATTTTTCTGGTCCTGCTACTGATAGTTTATATGTACGATTGCGCTCTAGATTAATGCACGTAACGGAAAGGGTAAAACGTATGAAACCGGAAGAGGGAAACGCAGCTCAAACGATGTTTAAAAACGAGTCGTATGCAACTTGCCTCCAGTATGAAGCAGAACTAGATGAAAAGGTAACGAATGCAGTAACGCCAACTCCCGCAGTGCAAAATACCTTACCTACAGTTATTACAGTTACGTCGCCGTCAGCGTCAAATGGTCTTGTACATGAGTGGGGCGTAAAATTTGATGGAGTTTCCAGAGATTTCGGGGCCGAGGAATTTATTGAAAGAGTTGAAGAGTTAGCCGAAGCACGGAAAGTTAGTAAATCTGATCTTTACGCATCAGCTGTAGATTTATTTTCCGGTAAGGGACTTGATTGGTGGCGTTTTGTAAAAAGTTCAGTTAATAATTGGGATTCGTTGGTAGAGAGACTCAGGCGGGATTTTTTACCATCCGATAATGATGAAAATTTGTGGAAACTTATTAAAAATCGAAAACAACGGAATAACGAATCCGTTACTATTTTTATCGCGGAGATGGAATCTTATTTTCGTAGATTGAAGATCACACCCGCCGAAGTCACTAAAATAAATAAAATTCGAAAAAATGTACTATTCAAATATTATGAAAAAATCGCTTTAACGGATTTTAGTACTGTGAAAGATTTAGCTGAAGTTTGTAAAAAATGGGAAGAAGTATTTTCAAATCGCGGTAGGAATGAAGTAGAGGTCTCGGAGCTTGATTCGTATGATTGTTCGCGGCCAATAGCAGGGCCTAGTCAACATTTTCCTCGTCATTCCATTTCTTCTAATTCTGACCATTTTTCTAATATGAGAAGTACTAGCAGGTCATCCTTTGGTTCGAGAGGTAGCCATAGTCGGCAATCAAATAATTTTAATAGGCATCCGATTTATAGAAATAGTAATGAATCGATCAGAGGGACTCGTACTCCAGCTTCGGTGCCGAATAATCGCGATAATCCTAGAGATGATAATTCTAATATAACTCTCCAATGTTGGAACTGTGGAGGGGATAATCACTCATATCGGCATTGCAGGCAAAAAAGAAAATTGTTTTGTTTCAGATGCGGTAATCCGGGTGTAACTACTTCTAGCTGTCGAAGTTGTTCGGGAAACGGTGCCTCGAGGTGAATTATACTGGTCTAGTTGCGCCTCGAAACTTAAGTAAGACCAGATCACGTGTGTCATTTAGATATTACAATCGCACGGCCGAGCAAAAAAAAATTATTAGTGACGTGCAAGCATATTTTTTTAATTCTGATAAGGAGCGAATTGAAACTGTTCCATTATTGGTCGAGAAATCAAATGATAATAGGCCCTATGTAGCGGTAAAGGTGTTCGATGGTGAGATAGTTGCACTTTTAGATAGCGGCGCTAGTAGGAGCGTTATCGGAGAGAACGGAATTTACATTTTAGAGAAATTCGGTCTTAAGCTAGAACCCCCCGGTACCAAGTTCGTAGTGACTGCAGACGGTCAACGACAAGTAGTAGAAGGTTGTGTAGAATTACCTATTTGTGTAAATCATTTATGTAAAATTGTCCCTGCGCTAGTAGTTCCTTCGCTCAAGCATGGTGTCATATTAGGCAGCGATTTTTGTAAAAAGTTTGGAATTAACATTGATTTTGCCAACAATGAATGGCATGTTGTTGGAGAGGTACGCCTAGATGTAATAAACTCAATAGAATTAGAGCGTGTTAAAACACCTTCTAATGCGTTTAATTATAAAGATCCTGGCAAAAGTACCGACATTGAGGAAGTGATTGATATGTTCAGGTTATTGAACCCAGAAGGCAAATTGGGGCGAACGAATAAACTGGTGTATCACATAGATACTGGGAATGAAAAAGCAGTGAAACAGCGACAGTATCCTTTTTCTCCCTATATGCTCACGCATCTGAATAAAGAGTTGGATCACATGTTGGAGTTAGGAGTGGTTGAACCGTCGACTAGCGATTGGTCTTCCCCAGTTCTCCTGGTGAAAAAGGCGAACGGAAATTACAGGTTCTGTTTCGACGGGAGACGACTCAACGCTCTCACGAAAAAAGATTCGTACCCATTACCTTTCATTGATAGGATTCTGAGTACGCTGAGTGATGCCCGTTACATATCCTCCGTAGACCTACGGAGTGCTTTTTGGCAAATACCACTAAGTCCTGAATCCAAGGAGAAGACAGCTTTTTCCGTAAATGGCAGAGGGCTTTTTCAATTCACAGTTGTTCCATTTGGATTATCTAATGCTGCCCAGTGTCAGCAGAGGCTGATGGATGCTTTGTTCGGGCCAGAGTTAGAACCAAATATTTTTGTATATTTGGACGATATTATTATCGTGTCGAGAACAATCGATGAACATCTATGTTTGTTGAGAGAAGTTGCTAACCGTCTTCGGGAGGCAAATCTCACTGTGAATTTCGAGAAATGCGAGTTTCTAAAGTCTTCCCTGAAGTATTTGGGTTTCGTCGTTGATGGAAATGGTTTGCGAACCAATCCTGATAAAGTTACAGCCATGTTAAACTTTCCAAGACCGACGACTACCACGGAGATAAAGAGGTTTACTGGAATGTGTGGATGGTACCGAAGGTTTGTACCACACTTTTCGTCGTTGATGGCACCAATAAATAATCTTTTGAAAAATAAGAAGAAGGGGCAAAAGATTGTCTGGAACGATGATGCGGAGAAGAGCTTTAAAAAAATCAAAGAGGCACTAGTATCGGCTCCTATACTTTCCAGTCCAGACTTTTCATTGCCATTTATTATTCAGTGCGATGCCTCGGAAACGGGTTTAGGATGTGTATTGACTCAAAACCAGCAAGGTCAAGAGAAGGTCATAGCTTTCGCGAGCAGAAGCCTTTCTAGGACCGAACGTAACTACAGCGTAACTGAAAGGGAGTGTTTGGCAGTTCTTTTCGCATGCGACAAGTTCAGACCATACGTTGAAGGTACGAAGTTTACCGTAATTACTGACCATGCATCACTTAAGTGGTTGAGTAGGATGAAAGATCCCTCTGGTAAGTTGGCTCGTTGGAGTGTAAAACTTAACCAATTCGAGTTTGATATAGTTCATAGAAAAGGAAAGTTAAATGTAGTGCCCGACGCACTGTCG
The DNA here is from genome assembly GCA_015342085.1 of Leptinotarsa defecta. Lineage (NCBI taxonomy): Eukaryota > Metazoa > Arthropoda > Insecta > Coleoptera > Chrysomelidae > Leptinotarsa > Leptinotarsa defecta. The sequence continues at coordinate 6,225 of WOGO01028622.1, read as the reverse complement.
CGTAGTCCTGTTGATGTACCAGAACGGGAAACTGAATTCTTGGATCAGCTAGTATCAGACCTCGATGATTGTATTACGTTAGACATAAACCTTTCCGAAGTTGATGACTTTTATAAGAAAATGCGTACTAAGGTTTCTGAAAACCCGGACGAATTTCCCCAATGGACGGTTAAATCAGGTTATGTTTATAAGTTGATACCATCTAAGATACCACTCAATACGAATATTTCTGAATGGAAACTTTTAGTACCGAAAAAACAACGTAAAAATATTCTGATGAATTGCCACGATAGCCCTAAGTCTAGCCACTTGGGCTATACTAAAACCTTGGCACGAGTTTCGCTGACTTATTATTGGCCAAAGATGCGAAGAGATGTGTATCGCTATGTCAAGGCTTGCCAAGTTTGTGGAGCGCAGAAAAGTCCTAATACTCTTGGATTTGGTCTGATGGGTGCCGAAAAGAAGATCCGGTTCCCCTGGCAACTGATCTCTGTAGATCTAATGGGACCGTTTCCTCGTAGTAAAAGTGGATATTCGTATTTACTTGTAGTGAGCGATTGGTTTTCGAAATACCCCCTCTTACAACCTCTTCGGAAAGCGAATACGCATAGTGTATGTGATTTCTTGGAAAATCAAGTGTTCTTAACATACGGAGTTCCACAATTTATAACGTGTGATAATGGTCCACAGTTCGTGAGTGCGGAGTTTAAAAAACTCATGAGAGAATATAAGACGAAGATTTGGTATACGGCTAAGTACCACGCGCAAGCAAATTTTGTGGAGCGTACCAATCGAACCGTGGGTACGGCTATAAGGAGTTATGTTGATAGCGATCAACGAAATTGGGACAAGAATATACCGAAAATTGGTTTCGCGATACGGACAGCAAAACATGATATAACGGGGTTCAGTCCTGCGTTTATTAATTTTGGTAGGTTAATTCCTGGTTCCGGAGATTATTATGGTAATGTGAATATCACAGATTTGGAAGTCGATAATCAGGAGCAATACGTACAGAGTTTAGGAAAACTTTCAGAAATCTACATGGATGTACAGGAAAAGTTGAATAAAGCGTATGTGAAAAATGCAAAATTGTATAACACCAGGAAACGAGATTTAGAATTTTACGTTGGCGATAAGGTCTGGAAACGAAACAAGGTATTGTCGGATGCTTCTCGAAGTTTCGCACAAAAACTAGCTCCCAAGTTTATACTTTGCACCGTTCATAAGAAACTTTCGAAATTAGTCTATACTTTGAAACGATCTGATGGCGTAAATGTCGGTAATTGGCACATAAAAGATTTAAAACCATACACCAGTTTTAATCCGGACTCGGCTGATGAGGCCGACTAGTGTTAGTGTTGGTATGTCCCTCAATCGGAATACGGAGTTTGAATTCATTAACAGAAAGGTAGAAATAGTTCTTATTTAGGTAGAATTATTTTATAATTTATAACCTAGGATAGGAGGTAGATTAAGGTATAACTGTAGATTACTATTTATAGTAGGATTAGGCGCGCGCTTAAGTTAGGAATTTTAGTCTAGTTATAGTTAATCAAACACAAAAAAAATAGAGACTCTGCTCTATTTTTTTTCCGTTGGAAGGGGGTGTTTATGTAACGAAAAATTTGAACACTTCAGAAACGTTGGGATAATTTTGTTAACCTGGGTATAGATCCCTCAGAGAGAATCGAAATGACCTTACTAAATCAACAAGTAACGCGGTAGATATTTGGAATAAACATATTTACTAGGGTAAGGAAGGTTGCATACCGTATGCTAATTCAAAGATTTAATTGATTTAAATATTGGAATTCAAATTTGCGCATGTCCCGACTAACAGAACGGTAAAGAGATCGAGAACGAAGGAGTCGAGAAGATTAGCTGGTACAAAATTTTTCGTTGGTTTATCAAAAGAAGCGAAATCACATTCCTGTACCTGTTGATATGTAAAGGAATTTTGGAGGCTGTTCTGGGAAGAAGGTAGGTTGCATCCTTATCCGTTTTGACAATTATATCGTTGAATCAAAAGTTAAATTCAATTCTTATTTTTGTAGATCTGTCAGGCCTCCATACCTTATCATATCAATAACGCCGTTTTTACATATAAATTGGTAACACGGAGATTACTATTAATCACAATAATTCATTGGTGCAGTTGGATAGGAAATGATGAATGAATAATTTTCACCTTGGACTTCAATCAGTTGGATCCTAAGGTCAGACCAAATCTATTTTTTATTTCATATGGAAATTGTGCAAGGACGTAGGAGAAATTTCCCCGTGTACCGTTAGAATTCCAGCATATATCCCTTCCTGGATTATTTAACCTTCCCTTCCTGATTTTGCAAAAGGCGAGCTCTGGATTAGAAAAGATAATCCTAACAAATATTTAGTTCCCACATATACGTACTATTATTGTGACCCTTGGGGTCGTTCGAAAGAAAATAAGTGTTAATTTTGAAGTGTAAGCCAAGGGTAACGTTACTCCGGGTACCGATATTTTTTTATATATTAATTATTAATATACAATTTAATATTTATTGTGGCAATAAACCCGCCTTCTCCGAAAGTCCGTGAAAGTGTTTTTTTATATTTCCCAGTTTAGAGAAAACAAGCTGGGTGGCGCCCATAAAAACAAAAAAAGAAACTAAAAGAATTCTGAATTAGAGAACGGATTTTTCATGACATTTTCCTAGACTTACTCACGACCCAGTCACCAGACGAGAGCAACCGGAGCATAAGTATCCCAAGAATTCGAAAAAAGCGGGATATTGTCAGTTACTTTCAATATCTTACGTTGGTGTAGAGGCTAAGGATCAAGGTTCAATTCTCATGACTATAAACTTTTTTTAATTAGAATCACGTGACTGGAACAAGATAAGGGGACCGAGGGGTGAGACGTAGCGTCAAGAGAGCCTGAGCGGTGATGTGGAGTCCCAAGGGGGCCCACGCTCTTTGAATATCTCCGATACTCATTCCATCCTTCTCTGCATCGATGAAGTCATACGTTTCTTTCTTCCACTTACTGAGGTTTCTCTCTGAAATACTTACCAGCCACACACGACCTTGAAGTGACCCAGGATCAAGCTTGTTCATCTACTGAGGTTGAATTCGAAACCAGGAAGATCAAGTTTCCAGATAACACCAAAGTATATGCACTCATTTTGCATGACATATTTCTAACATACAATGCATTGGATAACTCAGTTCACAGCAGATATTGACACTTATTGATACTATTATATCATTTTTCATTATATCTCATACTCATTTTCCCTTCTGTTCATATATAATTTGTTATCATTAGTTTTTCAATATTATATAATGGAAATTGAATAAACAGAATATGAAAATGATATCAATGTATTTTGTTCAAATTTTTGGTAGATGTAACATAAACAATCCAAAATTATTTCTCCCTCATATTCATCATTTTCTTGACTGTCTTCAATTTCCTCACGATTTTCGTCATTCAATTGAAACTTTTCAATGATTCATTCTGGTAGAGATAGTTGAAGGCAGTACAGGAATCTTCTCAGGTTCAATTCAATCATTGCCTCACAAAGATAATTCAGATCCAAAGTCCCAGCTAGAAATTTGTCGCAAACTTCCGCACCACTGTTGTAGTTCTCATCGTCACCAAGACACAATTCGATCCTTTCTTCATCGTAGCACACACTCAGGTCATAAATGGTTGCATGCTCAGCATTATCATTCAATGACTTCAATTCGAAAGACAGTCTTTGGATGGATGAAGCGAGATCCTCTGCTTTGATCCAATGTTCACTAGCATATTGCATCCACATCTTTGATGGATTGAACTGGAAACAAATGAGGAAAAAAACATTAGATCCACCATGAAGTCATCATTAATAATACTCACATAAGACTCAAGCATCTTTCGATGAAGTGAGTGTGTTCAACAATGTATGAAAATTTTTATATGTTTCCATACAGTTGACATCCTAAAATACAGTTGAAATCCTACAGTTGACATACTAATGCTATTCAATGCAACTGAATTCAATATGAGATCTTGTTTTCATGCCAGCAAAACTTTGTTGACTCTGACTTAAATATGCCAGTGTATATTTACCACTCAATGAATTGATGCAAGTTATATCGTCATCACCAAATTGCATTGAGATTCGTTCGGTTAGCCATGTTTTGAACAATTTGTCATTCCTCACATCTTTCAAGATTAATAAAATTGATTTACCAAACTGAGTGAAAAAAAGGGTCATATTCCTTATTACATATGCTTCATTTATTGGCAATGATGATAAGACCCTTTGCTCCAACCATTCCACCTCCTGTATAATCACATCATTGATTTTTTCCAAGTCTACTTTTGGAACAGGCATGATGAATAATTGAATGGATGTATAAACAGTTTTCAACAGAAAAACACACTCACACAAATGGTAACTGCTGTAGATATGGCACTGAATAACTCTACAATTTCTAACTGCCGCAGCTTCTTTCAATGATTCCATATCGCCGATAGTCATCTTCATTTTCATCAGGTTGGAAACTATTTCCTTACCCTTTCAACTGTCTTTCGTCAGGAGGACGAGTGGTTCATGACATAGGGTGTTTTGGTGGTGGCATAAAGGTCAGTGACATCTATGCCGTTCTGGCCTTGTGTACCCCTTCCTGACTCGGGTATTTGATGAACAAACTGTTCATTTTAACAGACGTCGTGGGGCCTTCACTCAACCAAGCGACGGGGCCTTCTGAATCGAGTGGGGTCGTCTATAGTGTAATCTACAGCTTCCCTGGCTAATGGGTTATCATGACTCGAAAACTCTCTGATTCCTCGACTGAATGGACTGCTGTATAGTTAACAGCTTCAAATCTCTATGGATGTCTTCATTCCGAACCAACCATGGATCATTCACCAGCATCCTGAGAAGTTTATTTTGCAACCTTTCCAAAGTGGAGAGGTTTGACGGAGCGGTTTGTCCCCAAACGCCTGAAGCATACATAATGACAGGCTTGAACGTCGTGTTGTATAGCAAAATTATTTTCTAAGACTGAGCTTGGATTTTCGATTGATCAGAGGATAGAGTTTGGCTATTCTCATTTGTACTCTGTTCTTAATGTAGTCAATGTGATTTACCCAGGTGAGTCGGCGGTCTACCCAAAGGCTTAGGTATTTGACTCGCGATTGCCATTCGATCTCTCTGCCTGAAATCGTGACTCTTTTATCTGGAGAAACGTTACGCCTCCCCAAATCAAGATGACCGCCAACCTTCGACCCATGGAAGAAGCGAGGAGAGCCGTATCACCAGCGTATAGGGAAACCTTCACGTGATCGAACCTCGGAAGGTCGCTCACGAAAAGGCTGTACAGTAGACGAGACAGCACAGCTCCTTGAGGCACTCCAGCTTGGATTTCCTGACAGGAGACAGGGCTCCTTCAACTCGGACCTGAAATGTTCTTCCCTTCAGAAAGGACCTAATCCACCGAATCAGGCCCCGAGGCAGGTCGAAATCGATCATTTTATGTAATAAGCCTTCGTGTCATACTCGGTCGAAGGCTTTTGAAATGTCCAGGAGGACAAGATGGACTTTCTTCATATTATCAAGCTCTGAGATGAAATTTTTGACCAGTCTCAAGGCCTGCAGCTCGGCGGAGTGTGCCCTCCTGAAACCGAATTGTTCATCAGGCAGAACAATTCGGTGTTCAACTTCTTCGGTTAGCCTTCGCAGCACAACACGTTCAGCCAGCTTAACCGTTGAGCAAAGCAGACTAATTGGACGATAATTCTGTGGAAACAGTGGGTTCTGGCCCTGTTTCGGAATCATGACTACTACGGCATGCTTCCATCTTCGGGAGAAGTATCTGAGGGCGATTGAGCTATTTATTATGTCCAATGAGTATTTGATAAAGTTCTCCGGGAGCTGTTTCAGCAACCTATTGTTGATTGAATAAATTCCCGGAGCCTTCTTGGGTTTGGAGCCTTTAATATACCCCCTCAGTTCTTCTTCCGAAGCTGGACGGATCACGTCGTCATCATTTTCCCTGAGGATTCGCTGAACTCGTTGTTCCAGCCGAATATCACGGTCAATATCATCATCCGGATCAACGTTAAGTTGGAACTGATTCTCCATTGTGTCTGCAGAAGCCAACGCCTTTTCGGCGGGGAGTAGCAGATGCCGCGCTGTCCATGAAGAGGAGAGGAAGCGGTTTTCCTCTTCTCGAGCCTGCGGGTGACTC
>WOGO01028537.1:0-10462 GCA_015342085.1 Leptinotarsa defecta | reverse complement strand
AGTATACTCCTGGTGAGCAACAAATTTGAAACACTTTTTATTCTAAGGAAAACCAGTTTCAAGATAGCAAAAACGTGGTAAATAAAAAAAAATTGAAAATCGGCCGATCGGTTTCAACTATTTTGTTGCTGATACTCAAAGTGTTTTTGAGTATACTCCTGATGAGCAACAAATTTGAAACACTTTTTATTCTGAGGAAAACCAGTTTCAAAATAGCAAGAACGAGGAAAATGAAAAAAAAAAATAAAAAATCGGCCGATCGGTTTAACTATTTTGTTGCTGATACTTAAGGTGTATTTGAGTCCTCTTCACGTGAGCAACATATTCATAATACTCCGGAAAATACCTGTTTCAAGATAGCAAGAACAGGGAGAATTTGAAAAAAATATTAAAAATCGCCCGATCAAAGCCAACTAATTTCTTGCTGATTCTCGGAGTGTATTTGAGTACCCTCCTGATGAGCAGCAAATTTAAAACACTTTTCATTCCAAAGAAAACCAGTTTCAAGATAGCAAGAACGCGGAAAATGAAAAAAATAAAATCCGCCGATAAGTTTCAACTATTTTGTTTCTGATACTCAAGATGTATTTGACTACCCTCCTGATGAGCATCAAATTTAAAACACTTTTCATTCCAAGGAAAAGCAGTTTCAAGGTAGCAATAATGAGGCCATTTTGTAAAACCCACTAACACAAAATTTCAAGTTTTTATTTTGAATCGTTCTCCATATATTCCTAACGAACGCTCGTCCTAAAAGACTCTGTATATACATATGGGTATAAACTGTTAGATGTAGTTATCGAGAAAATAACGATTATTGAGTTAATTCCCTAAATCTTATATTCTTTATTTTCACCATGGTGAATAACATTAAACCAAAATAAATAGTACCAAATTCACAACAAAACATAACATTCATTGATTTATCTCAATAATCTTGTAAAGAACTCGAATTCATCATTCAGTTTGCCGTCCTTCCCGTTCTATACAAATTATAGCTCTTTCATTCACAGACTTTGTGGAATTTTTAAGAAGTAGGAGATTTATGTTAGCACAACACTCCCGAATATTATTCTCTGAATGTTCTTTGTTGGTGTGCCTATACACTTTTTGTTTGAGATAACTTTATAGAAAAAAGTTCACCGAAGATAATTCCGGTAATCTTGGTGGCCAATAATCTTCCCAATCTCATCCTATCACTTTGCCCCTAAAATTCTACCTATTGGTGGATCGGTGCCCCGTCAAGCTGATACCACAAAATTCGTTTAATAAAGTGCTAATTAGTTGCTCACTAGATATTTATAGAAAATCTAGATTCCATAATGCCTATGAGGCTTATGGATCTGAAAACCACTATGCCTGATGGACTGAGTTCTTACAGTACGTTCCTCAATAAATAAGGGCATGAGAATAAAGTGCTAAAGGTACTTAGTGGATATTCATTATAATGCCTATTGATTTTCGCGCTCAAAATTTTCGTGGTTGATGTATATTATTGGGTTGGTATCCGATTCATTTCGTTAGTACACGTCTGAGAAGACTGAAAATAATGTATTTCTATGAAAATATCAAGAATACAATAACGTTTTGACCCAAATTTTTACAAAAAACAATTGGAAAGAAAGTCACAACTTTTTTATTTTGAAAACATAACCTATTATTTTTTTATTAACGAGCGTTTGCGAGATGACTTTTAACTAGTTCGTCTATATGAATGGAGCGATTCATTCGCTTACCGTCTAGAATTTTTTTTTAGAATGTTACAAACATTCTTTTAGAAGTGCAGCTCGATATCTCAACTCTTCATGAAGGTCATTGAATTCATAATGTTCTTTCTAAATAACACGAAAAACAATTTAATTCTGTTTTCTTTCAGTAGAACTACGAAAATTATTTTAAATCAAATTTTGAAGCTTCTGTTCCTGTCGAAAATTCAATTCTCATTAAAGAAGCTCTGATCCTTTTTTGTCGACTCAACAGATGAAGATGTATGAAGCTCTGAGAACCTACGTGGACAAATATTTGCTATTATTATAGCAAAAAAAAAGGAATTCGAAATCTTCTCTCTAGTCTGTTTAAGATAATATCTCACCCTTCTTATCTTATGTGGTTTATATTGTGTTCATAAAAAATTATAGAAAATTTCCTAAAAGTTGGCAATATAGATTTTTTTATTTCGATTATTTTCGAAACAACTGAAAGTGTTGAAAACTGTAACGAGAAAGATTTCATTCCTATCAGTTGATCATTTCTACAAATAGTAACCAAGCATTTCAAATAAAAAAAAATTATTTGGATATAGACATAGTTATATAATCGATGCTTGTTTTGTTTGTTTCGTAGTTCTAACATCTCAACAATGCGTTTTGGACTTTTCAAGTTCTTTAATTTTCACCTTTCTCTTATTTATACTACAGAAAGTTACCAAATATCAATTTTAAATAAATTTGAAAATTAACAACACAGACTTTTTAAAATTTTGGATTAGCTACTGAAAGTGGATTGAATTTTCATAAAATTTTGATTCAGATTTTCTCTCGATAATGCAGTAGCTCCCATTGATTACATGCAGTGTTGTATTTCAAAGTATCAAATTTCGACATATGATTCACTGAAAAATCTTAGTAGATTAGAAAGATACTGGAAATGAGTAATGAAATAAAAATAATAACGTCTTTATTATTCTCAGATATTATTAATTTCTTCTTACAATTGTTTAGTCAATGTTGAATAAATTGAGGATAAAATGCGAAGTTCAACTCGGTGGCGAAGAAAGCCACTTTATTGTTCTTTTATAATAGTTATTATTGTAATTATTCAGATTATTTTAGAACTTACTAGTACTTTGTTTTCTCTATACACACCGAAGACGTTAACTGCACAGTTCGCTCCATATCAATATTTCATTATGTGGCCATACACCGTCGTATCCAACTGTGTTAATAAAACAATAATCAATGAATCTTCATTAGTTTCATTTGTACTACAATTTCCAAAGTAAATTTCATAATTCACTTCGAAACCTATCGAAACAAAATCTATAATAAATTAAAATATTGAAAATCCCAATATGTAATATGAAGTAAGATGATAAGAGTCTGTTCAAAATGAGAAAGCGGATTATACAAATTCCTCACTCAAAATAAGATCTCACTATTTTGAACATATTTTCTATCAATCTCAACCTTCAAAATAAAAAGAAGTTGGATATGTTCTTTGAAAAGTAATCGATTGTATATTGTTGCCGATTTATCAACCTTATTCTGACGATTAAACACGTTTTCTTCTACACTGGTTCAATTTATTTTAAGTTTTTTTATACACACCAAAGCTTTTGACTTATCATCGGAAATAACTACATTGCATATCAACCTACTGATATCATTTTGTGGCCACAATAATTATGTGGCCATTCAAACACAGTTGTGCCCGAATGCCTCAATGAAAATAATGAATTCCTGGCCACTGAAAGTGGATTGAAATTCCATGAATTGAGCATGCGCACAAAATGTAGTCATCACAATTGATCTTATTGATATATTTCAATGCATGAAATTCCCAACTTTGATTTCATTAAATAGTTGAAAAACGTATGTCAAAATGTGAAATGTAATGGAAAAATCTTTCAAATTTTGAAATTTGATTCATTACAATCAGTTAGGAAGCAGACTGATGAATGTGCTATCGTCCGCCTAAGATATGTAGAAACCCTGGTGACATTACAGATTTGTTTGGCGTGAAAGCAAACAATTGAGTAAAACCGTTATAGAAATTTCATGTTATCAGTCTTTATTATTTTTTTTTTACTTCTTGAGTGTGTTGAATATTAAGTTTTCATACTGGAGTTGATGCATTCTCCACATCAAATTTTGGATGTTACCTTCTGTCTTCTCTGCCTCTCAAAAAGCCAGGAAAAAATCATGGGTGCTTCGTTCCTCCCATTCCTCAAACCGTCCTTCGTAACCGTCGTCCACGTGCGACGGGGGTCATCAGAAAAACCTATTTAGCTGAATTGACAAAACTTTCAATGCTGGATATTGATATGCCCATATTTACATCTTGAGTTACGTGACAAATATATATGCCTGTGCATCTTCTAAAAACACGCTGATGAATGGTGTTTATATAAACACTCTCGATCCCTCGGCCATAATTTTACATTGTATTAGAGACAGATCCGGTGTTTAAAAAATCTGAATTAAAGAAATCTGTTTCTTCCCCAAATTAGAATATATATTACCATACATTGCTTTCGCTAGGTAATAATTAAAGGTGTTGTCACTGTCAAGTGATATTGTAAATACCTCACTTATATTCTCAATTTGATCAGCTGCGTCGATACATCTCTATTGGAACTAGTGTGTCAATATGCTTGCTGCAATTTAAACAATATGCCGAGAACGTTTGTATGTGTTATAAAAATATTGTTTTATGATCAAATACTTCATACTTTGAATCCATTCAAATCAAAAATAGTTTTTACTTTCACTTCAATTGAATAAATTTAATAAATTCCTTTTCCGAATAACGCGTGTTGAAGTTGTTATGAATAAGAGGTTATGTTTTACTGCTTAGAATATATTTCGCTTATCAAACTTGGGCTACTATTGATGTAATTAGATTTATAAGAGTAATTTCACTGGTGTCGCAGAGGCTAATGAAAATCATTGTATACAACTAGTATAGTACAAGTTTATAAATTGAAATGAAACGTTTTCAAATTGTGCCCAAATAGTAACTATATGAAAACTAAAAGTAAAGCTGAAGCAAGCCTCCATCTCTATCTTGACTCGCCTGATGCATTATAATACGACTGGACCACTGGACCTTTTCAGTGCGAACAAATCATTCGTCTTATTTCAAAATGTAATTCTTCTTGGCTAATAAATAAAAAAAGGCTTCTGAGCGTTAGCCAGTTGTGTATATAGATCGATTCCTAGTAACGAACCTATTGATATTCATTGCGTATCGCTTGGCCTGGACTAGAAATCACAAGTTTAAAGATAAATATTTCAAATTCATTTAGTATGTTTTAAAAAAAGTTGAGGCAATAATGAATTTTCAATTCCTTTACTAGAATTTCAATACGAAATGTTCAGTGAATGCTCAAAATTCAAACCCTAACTTGCTCATTGATTGTCGTATACTTTCCAAAATTCTTTGTGTGATGCATATGACACCACAAATATCATTAATTCATTTCCATCCGTCACTCTCGTTGCATAAACATTCAATTTGAGATGCCTCCAGATGGAATAAAGCAAGGGATTCAAGTTCGAAGATCGTAGTGGCAAAGGTTGAGGTTCCTCAAGGCCTGTTAAAACTGTTATGAAAAAATGTAACGAAAATATTAACGAGCAAAAGGACTGAAATATGCAGGTACTCCTTATTCTGAAATGTGTCTTCGAAAAACTATCTTCATATTGGTCGGTCGGCACCCAGGCGGTTCGACGTGGGTGCTCTGTTCACTCACTCAAATTGACTGCCGTGTTGGTCGGTGGTTCAAGCCCTAGTCTGAACGATCGATTTTCACTTGCTATCGCCCAACCCGTGTTAGGAATCATACGTTAAAATGTAAGACTTCGTTAATATTTAGCTCGCACAAGTTTCGACTTCTGAGGATTATCGTTCGTAGGGGTGCGACAACTGGTTAACGGAAAAACATTATTTCAAACAGATTTTAAACAGATCACATCATTTAGTCAAGAATGAAGAAAATGTCTCACGAGTTTGACACCAATGCTAAAATACACTATCTGCCATAGCATGTAGATTGAGATAATCCTAGAAATGATTGTTATGAAAGTTTGTGCTGGCCTCCCGAGAAAACTTCATATACAGATGTGGAGAATAAATATCGGAACATAGGAATCCCAATGCAGTCTTGACGTAGGTAGCGATAGCAGTAGTGATTGAATCACTCTACAATGATGTATCCCCACTCACAATGGGCTCGTGTCCGCACTGGCACGGCAGTGTTGAAATGTTATAGAGGATGTGTGTATGTCTGACTTTAAGAAAGATTTCTCCTATGAAGAAAGAGGTACTGTTGGAACCAAATGTCCCCAAAAGTAATAGGAAATAGAAGAACTGTTGAAATAATTTGATGTTGTAGTCTTTCTAGGTATTTGACAGCATTCAGGCTACTATAGATACAGAAGGGACCTATAATATACTATCCTAATATTCCTGTCCAAACAATGAGTTTTTGTCGTTACTGAGTACGCACAGAAATACATAGCTGTTGATTTGCCCGAAACCAATATCAAACAATGGATGATGGATTGTGTTTCATATGTGAAGAAAATGATCACTCATCAAAAATTTGTATGGCGAAACACGTGTTGCGTTTTTGTAAAATCGTTTAGTGAAAATCTCACAACAAAATGTTTTTTTGAATACATTAGTTGTGGATTTTCATCAAGTATCGGCCAATTCCATGATATAACCAAAATTAAATTTGTATTTTTCCTTCCTTTCTGAACGTGAACATTTTAGAGTTCCCAAGAAATTATTTTATTTTCAATCGTTATCGACTGACTTGTTACCCGCGAGTACTAACAATCAGTTGCAACAGCGCAGAAAGGGGAACGGTGGTTCAATTAAATAGTTGATATTCCATCGCGAATAAATCTCTAATTTTAAACTGGTCGACTGCTTTCGCGGACATAGTCCAGAATACATTGGATTTTATATGTTCCGATATTTATATTCCACATCTATACATGCAGAAGCTTGAGAAAAACTTAATTATACAATTTTTTATGAATTTCACGATTCGACACGTGTTTAGCTATACGATAGCTTTCTCGAGCACGAATAATGAATCATTTTTGAAATACCACCAACCATATTCATAGTGAATATAATTGAAGTTTTTTTCCAACACCAAACCATTATTTTTAACACCTCGACATGTGTTTCAATCACCAAGTGATCATCTTCAATAATATAAACACACTTTAATGGTTAAGAGTAGAAGTTATCTCATTTCAGGCAGACTGTGACATCATCATAGCAGTCAGGTTGTCTCTTGGCTCGCCATGAAAGGCAGATAGATCACCCAGTCAACCAGAGTATACCAAATTGTCATGTGGTGTCATGTCACCCAGCGGTGAACTAATCAGAGTGTACCAAATTGTCTCTATGTGTCCTCAAACTGTCACGCAGCTCGCCAGCTAATCAGAGCGCACACTTTCGCATCTCAGAACATCGTGACGGAAAATTTTGATTTCCTGTGGACATAAATAGTTCAGGCAGACAGACCACCAGACGTATCCCTCAACGAGACAGACCGCCCAGTCACGTGTCGCGCTTACGTCAGCCCATCTTTTCATGTGTTTCATGACATCATAAAAAAGTTTTCGTTGGAGAATTGAAGGCAGGTATTTGGTGCCATAGACTCGATCGTTAGCCCTAACACCACCGTTAGATATTGAAAGTAATTGCAAAATGTTGATAGTGATGACTTCGGTCATTGCTTTTCGAATCGTTTTTACGTTGAACCATGATCACTGTTCAGTAAAACATATTTAGTTTTGTTCGAAGTTGTATTGAGAAAAACAATTATGACAGAGTCGGAAGTGGCTTATCAGTGTAAGGGCGTTGGCGTTTGAGAGATAACGAGTCGGATGCGCTTGGAATGATATGAGAACAAAATTGGGAATACAAGTTGTTTCAAAACACATCGATCAAAGCGAAAAAAACATAATCGCCATGAGAGTATTTGAAAGATATTGTGTTGTAAGATGAAAAAATTAAAGACATGAGGAAAGTGTTATGAAAAGTAAGTATGAGTTAGAGGGGCGGAATGGTGCAGGTGTTTTCAGTCGTAGACCCAGTACAGAAATATCAACCTACCTAGGAACCTATGCAAGCTGAAATTTACACTATCTAATTGTGTGCGAAGAGACTGGAAGATTCCAACCTCATACACAAGTCAATGAAAATCTTCTCGGAGAGTCAAGTGGTGTAGGAAGCTCTTGGCTCCTACCGAGCAACGTATACATTGCCAAAAACGGCTCTCCTCGATAGGAAGACTCAATAAATTGTTTCTGGTCTGAATTTCTGCCCTGGAATGTAATGAAGCTGCTGATTCCTTGCAAATGAGGGGTGTTGCAAACAACATCATCGGACCGGAACCTGTCATTGACATCGCTTTAGGCTTTGCCAAACGAAGGTTGAACATCTGGATGGCAAGAATTTTGGTAGGATTGATCCACTCCAAGGTGAGTATTCACCTTTTGAAGCTTGATACCAAACAGTTGTTGGATTACAGTAGATATAAACTACGATGTTCAACAGACCTTCTTACAGGTCATTGTCATTTGAATCATCATATGCAGAGATTTGGACTGTCCGACGACAGTGTGTGTCACCTCTGGTTGATGGAACAGCAGAGCACATACTTTGTGCCTGCCTCATTGGGGATCGAATCAGGATTTTAGAGTTCGGCAGATCCGTACTTTTACCATCTGACAACTCACTATACAAGTTAATCGACTCCGTTAAGAAGCTGGATTCATTTGGTCGAGGGTGAATAGATGTAAGTCACAATAAACCCTTTCGGGTTGCGGTGGAGGCTACAATAGATCCACTCACTTTGGACCTAACCTAACGTAACTCAGTGGAGGGGAAGGGGGTAACGTGTGAGAAGGACACTCAGGTTCGTTAACTGAGTTAGCAAAAATATGAGTTGAACAAATGTAGGTAAACATAACAGAAAAATGTATATAAAGTGTCATTTGAGAAAAAACGGTATGTAGCATTCCAAAGTCCGTTCCCCCTTCGTATACAGTGCATGGATTATGTAAAACACACTATCATTTATGATTTCTAAACTAGTTGGTATCTTAGCCGCATTTGTAATTTATGATTTCCCGATGTGCGTATCGAAAATTTCACGAGAATATAATGCAATTAAACTGACCAAAATGGCCAACGCATTGAAAAAAATGCATTTTTTCGATGCGAATGAAGTGCCGAAAATGATTCGCTTCATCACATTATATTTTCGTGAAATTTTTGAAACGCACATAGAGAAATCATGAATTACAAATGCGGCTAAGATACCAACTCGTTTAGAAATCATAAATGATACTGCATTTAACATAATCCATACACTGTATACGAAGGGAAATGGACGTTGTATCGCTTAACACCATTTTTTCTCGAACGACACTCTATGTACATTCTTCTATTATGTTCACCTACATTTGTTCAACTCATTATGGTGCTACGTTGGTTAACAAAACTCAGTGTTCTTCTAACACGTTACTCCCTTCCCCTTCACTAAGTTACGTTAGGTTAGGTCCAAAGTGAGTGAATCTATTCTAGCCTCCACCGCAACCTGCAAGGGTTTCATCTGGCTCACATCTATTCACCTTCGACCAAATAAAACCAGCTTCTTAACGAAGTCGATCAACTTGTATGGTGAGTGGTCAGATTGTACGCATCTACCGATCTCTAAAAACCTGATTCGGTTCCCAGCGGGGCAGACACAGAATATGCGCTCTGCTGTTTCATCATTTTCCAAATAACAGTGACCTTGGAGAAGGTCTGTTGAACATCGTAGTTCATATCTACTGTAGTCCAACAACTGTTTGGTATCAAGCTTCAAAAGGTGAATAATCACCTTGGAGTGGATCAATCCTGCCAAAAATCTTGCTATCCAGGTGTCCAATCTTCGTTTGGCAAAGCTTAAAGCGATGTCAGTGACAGGTTGTGCTCCTCCTTTGCAAGGAGTCAGCAGCCAGGGCGGGAATCCAGCCCAGAGACAATTTGTTAAGTCTTCCTATCAAGAAGAACCGTTTTTGGCAATGTATACGTTGCTCGGTAGGAGCCAAGAGCTTCCAACACCACTTGACTGTTCAAGAAAATGTTTATTGACTATTGACTTGTGTATGAGGTTGGATTCTTCCAATCTCTCCGGACACAATTCGATAGCGTAAATTTCCGCTTGTATAGTTTCCTAGGCAGGTTTTTAACTCTGTCCCGAGTCTACGACTGAAAACACCTGCACCATTCCGCCCCACTAACTCATACTTACTTTTCACGATATCTTTCAAATTATCTCATGGCGATCATGTTTTTTCGCTTTGATTGATGTATTTTGAAACAACGCCCTGTTTACCCAAATGCAAAACAAAAATGTGTTGAGCGAATTATTTATGTCCACAGAAAATTCAAATCTCCCGCCACGATGTTCTGAAATGTACCTAAAATTCAAAAAGGCAATGCTCAACTGGTTTTTGTTATTCCTTGCATGTTGTTATTCCTTGCATGTCTCATAGTACCGTTTGAGCATTAGTAAGTAGTCATTTTTATAATATTGTTTCCTGGCTCAAGTGCGTGCACGGATTTTTTTTTTTTTCTTCGAAAAGAGAGCACGACACGACAAAAATACATGGGAGCATGAAATTGTATTTTCAATTCTTTATTTTGATATTGATAATTGAATTGT
>WOGO01028264.1:0-11778 GCA_015342085.1 Leptinotarsa defecta | reverse complement strand
ATATATATATATATATATATATATATATATATATATATATATATGTATATTTCTAAACATGTACATTGCTAAACATGTACAAACAATAAAGTTGCCAGCTCAGAAATGAGGTAACTACAAAGCTATTTCCAGCTCAAGTTTGCATCTATATGCGTACCCAAAAATTTGCATAGGCTACACATTCATCTCAGGAGTCATTGATAAACAAAATTAGTGAAATAGAATTTATTCTCTGTATATAATTATTTTGAAGATGTTGCCCATTCACAAACTGATATCTTGCTCTAATTCTGAACAAAATCCTCTAATACGACAATCAAACAATTTGTACAACAGCATCATGTGGTCAAAGCAGTCAAAGGCATCAATAAGATCACAGAAAACATACATGAGACACTCGTCTCTCTCAATATATTCAAATGAGTTTCCTTAAATTGCACCTATTGCAGTAATAGTTGATGTAACGATCTGAAATCCGTGTTGAATATCAGACAGCATCTTTTCTCTGCTCGAAAAGTGCAACAGTCCACCAAGAAAACCATATTCGAACTCCTCAGATAAACTATTGGTGACAGAGACTGGCCTATAATTCTGAACGCATTACGGATTGCCTTTTTTAAGATTGTGACCACTTCTCGTCTTTGAAGCTGTAGGAAATTGACCCTCCTGAAATAAGAGATTAACAAGAAATTTAGGGGGGTGATAATCGATATCTATCACGGTAAATAGTGGCATTTCATCATCAACTACCAATATGTATGAATTACAGTGAGTAGAGTTTAAAAGAATACTTTATAAATCGTGGAAGTGAAGTTATCTACAAAATTATGTTCTGGAAGATTATATCACTTAACGAGAGAGAAACTTGGCCATTACTCAAGGTATAGAAGTTTTTCAGGAGAGCGTCGTAAATTATTTGAGCTATTGATGGCCAGTTTTTGCGAGTAGAATACTATAGGTTTCCTATGATTTATAACGTCCAACATTAGATTCGTTTGTGAAAAATATCCCATTGAAGAGAAACACTATAAAAATGTATGTAGAGGAGCAATCAAAAAAGGTATTGAAAACTATGTATCTTCCACATCACTATCCAAATCTTTTTAGAAGGATAACTGAAAATGTTTGTCTCGTGATAATCGGTACGAAAGTATCAAAGTCTTCAAGATATCGATAATTCCAGAAAGGAGTTGCTCAATCCAGAAACAAATAGTTTTAATTTACCATTAGAAAATATAAATTCATTAACAAAATGAAACAACATCGGCAAATTTTCCTTGAAGATGATTCATATTTTCAAGTTGTTGAAGCCAGACCTGGAAACAAAACCTTTAAAGTGTTCATACAAATCCACCAGTTGGGATATCATCTCTCCTTATCTTATGTCAGACGATCAACAAACGGATGAAATTAAAATAATACGATAGTGTTTATTGAATCCAGTGTGAGCCAATTTAGTAATAAAGAGTAAGAAAACATTTTTCTTACACTTACGAAGTGGAGGTGGAGGTACCTCCACCAAATATGAGCCCCATATATAAGGCCGCCTGTGAAGGATAAAGGATCAGATTAGTTCAAAAAAATTGATCATCAGAAATTCATAAGCGCGTCAAATTAAGGTAGTTTAAGTTAATTACCTGCTAAAAAGTGTATATTCCAGTAATCTGACAATTTGAGAATGACGTAAACAAAAAGGAGGGCAGCAAAGTTTAAAAAAAATAACGTCATTTCAACATTTTCGACCGTAGCTAATTTTTTTTATTTTGAAGGAAATAATTCAAGGATAACGAAAAATATATAATCTGACGATTTCCGCAAACCGAAATAACAAAAATTCGTCGATAAACTTTAATGCCTGCCGCTCTGTGATACCTATTTTTCCCTCTCCGAGTTTCTATTTCTCTATTCACTTTTACTCTATCTATCACTCTTTCACTCCGTCCCCACTCTGAATTCTATTGCCATGACGCCATCACAGCTGATCACAGAGACTCGTTCGTGATGAAGATGATGATTAATTAATCAATTAATTGATGGATGTAGCCATTACTACATGGTAGGAAATCATAATGAAGAAAAGAGTAAAGAGTAAAGAGAAACTGCAGTAACGTTAGTTACTGCATGAAAAGTTATATATTATATAACATTTTTTTTCTTCTTATCATCTAAGCTTTGCAACCTAATATGTCTCAATGACGCTCGAGTAAATTCCCATTTTGCATCGTGGGCTCCCCTACTATTATCCTTCAATCGTTCGGCAGGTCTATATATTAAAAGTATAACTGTAAACCTTTTCATTAAAAAAACAAACAAAAACAATTTTTGGTGAAAACTATGTGAGGAATAGTTCATCTGTTTTTGAGAAGTATAAATCAAAAGAATGGATGCATCATATTAAATCATAGATACATGATGAAATTTGCCGATACTTAATAAAAATCCATAACTGACGTATTCAAAAAACAGTTCATTGTGGGATTTTCACTAAACAGTTTTGCAAAACCGCAAAACGTGTTTCGCCATGCAATGATTTCTTCGGGTGTGTCTTTACTAACTATTCTACATATTCAATGCTTTATTGAAAACAATAAAGACAAAACTTTGGTGTCAGATAGATCAGGAGTAAGGGAGCTGACTAGTGGCTCTTGCCCAAAACTGTATATTGGCCAAACGGGGAGAACATTTTCCCAAAGAATTAAAGAGCCCTGAAAGTAGTTTTGTAAATAGAGAAACCGATTCCACATTTGCAAGCCACCTTTTAGCAGAAGGACATGAGTTCAACCATGAACACTACGTGTTACATTTAGAAGAGAAGAGTTTGAAACGCAATCTAGAATGTTTGGAAATCAATAGATTCAAGAATTCGGGTAATTTACTGAATGATCGATTAGAATTTTTAAATATGGAAACTGGGACTTAAGCTCAGATAATTTAATTTATTACAAATCAAGGTACTTCAAATTGTAACATTGGGTATATTTAGCATTGAATATGTAGAATATATTTAGTAAAAACACGCACGAAGAAGTTATTGTATGGCAAAACACGTGTTGCGTTTTGGTAATACTGTTCAGTAAAAATCTACAATAAGGTGTTTTTTGAATACGTTATTGAATAATAGGTTTTTTCTGATAGTAATTACCAAAGAATATGATTATTTGCATTGAATAATCACATATGTCAAAATATTTTCACAATTTTTTTCTATGTACTTGAGATATATCTAGATTACACAAAAACTGAGTATTTTATTCTACTTGGACACCGGAATGACTATACTGTCAGTTTCATCCTTGGACTTCATAGGTAGATTTAGGTAATTCTGGTCATTCAACCGATGTCGTTAAAAAACATCAAAATGATCCATTATAGTGAAAATCATACAATGAACTGTATTAATTAGTTTGAAATAGCATCACTTCAAATAGGCATTCTATATACAGAAATCAGACTAACCCATGTAACATCCGAAATCTGATCTAAAGCAAACCAAAAGTCAAGCCCACTTTAATAAATGGTCTGAAATGACAAATATAATCAATTTTCTCCATTCTGTGTGAGTTTTTAATCAATAAAAGACAATGGAAGATCAACAATGAATTTATCGAAAAGGCTATTTGTTCCTTTATAACGAAGAAGAGTTCAACCTGTACCGATGCTTATAAGTAATATTTTGGTGTACAAATATTTTTTATTGGAAAAAGGTATATACTGTTTGAATTGAAGGGGTTTTATTTTTAGCAGTGATTAATTTTTGGGGAAGTTTTTGGCTTTCTACTACTCCATCTTGAAACAAAGGATGAGGGAATCTTCCAAAAAAAAGAAGGAAGTAATCAATTTGAAAATAAATAACTCTATACATTGATGTGTAGATCATGCAAAGAAGTTACTTTCAGATACAAACTGAAAGAGAGTCCTCCTGAAACAGCTTATTTCATATAAACACTGAATTACACGAAAGAAAAAAATTCTTTCGAAACAAATACTTCTATATGAACACTGAATTATACAGAAGATACTTTTCTCCACTCAGTTTGTATTTCAAACATCCGCTGTGGAATGTTTTTTTTTGTATCAAGATGGAGTAATAGACAGCCAAAAACTTTCTTTCCCAAAAATTAATCACTCCTAAAAATATAACCCCTTCAATTCAAATAAGATTCCTTTTGGCTGGGATTAAATCAAATAGGTGAATGAATGACATTATGATGTCATCGATGACATAAGCAGATCAAACTTATTCCGTGACATTAAAAATCGTAATTTATGAATGAACTGTGTGTATTTTCTATAATGATAATTCGACAATTTTTTTTCTGAATACAGATCAGCGAAAAATCGAAAACAATTTTCAGAAATTTCATTTCCGAAATTTCGAAAATTTTATTTTCGAATATATATTTTACATCTAGTCACTGTTGCGGAAGATACAATATTTTAGCGAAAAATTGTGACATCTATGCTGAATATGAACATAAGAGATAGAAATGAATTTAAGATACCAGATCATAATTCAGCGTTTTAGGAAAGATTTCCCAATATAGGTCTGTCATAGCCTACCAGTCTCATGCAAGATAAACTAGAAATATAGAAGATACGAAAAAGTTCAAATTTTTCAATTGTGTTTTTTCAGTTTGTACCATAAGTATTATATACTGATCGATAGAGAATTCTATACTCTATACAGTGATGCCGTTTTTTCCCAAATTTTAATGTATTGCCTCATCACTAAACGATATCGTTAGGCGAATTTCGGTAAATTCTTCTCTGCGAATTCAAATTGAACCAAAACGCTGCCGAAACGGACCAAAAAATTAGTGATAATAAACGCACTGTTCGACGTCCGGAGATTTTAGCCTCTAAGATGAGCCCCGACCCCGAATGAGTGGTCGACTTACAGTAATCCAGGACGAGGATTTGAGGATCCTGTTGGAGACAGACCCATCATAAACGGTATGTGGAATGGCGAAAGAACTGGGTGTCAGCTCCCATGCGGTTTTTAGCGAATTGAAACGTATCTGTAGAGTAGCGAGGGTGAGTGTAGGCCCACAGCAATTAGGCCACCCTCCCGTGGGGTTGTCCTCCTAGGTCATCGTTCGTCCATCCTGTCGTTTCCAGGAAGGTAGACAGGTCACATGCATCATTTGTATTATTTATTTTCGGAATTGGAGTTACTGTACTAACTTTGTACTGGTTTGGAAACAGTCCCGTGTACAAGGAAGTATTTACAAAGTTCAATATTATATGCCCAGACTCATCGAAAGTTTCTTTTAACAATTAACTATTTATAATTTCACTTTTATTTACTTTATCACGAGAAAAAATTATCTTACGTAAAGTTATCATGTTTATTTTTTTGAATTGACTCAACCTACTGTTTATGGGTTCATAGTTATTCGGTGTCCATATCTCATCACAATATATACTATTTTCTATCTCAATTACACTGTTTACAAAATATTCATTGAAATTATGGGCAATCTCTATTGGATTATCACATATTTTTTTACCATTACTATTTTCAAACATAATTCTCTTTATATTATGTGATTCTACTGGTTTGACTAGTTGTTTTAGACATTTCCACATAATTTTTGGATATTTTTTATTTTCATCAATTTTATTTTCAAAATATATTTTTTCTTTTTCTTTTAGAGTATTAACATAGGTGTTTCGTGAGTATTTATATTGTTGCCATTTTTGTTCTCTTTCAGCGGTTGCACATTTTTTGAAATTTTTATAAGCTATATCTTTTTCTCTTGATAATGTTTTCAGTTCACTGTCATAGAATGGTAATTGATTTGACTTAATTTGTATTTGCTTTTCAGGTGTTATTTTGTTCACAATTACAGTAACTTTTGTTTCTATTTCATCCAATATTTCATTCACATTGGTTGTATTCAAGTTACAATTAACAGAGAGAAGTTCTAAATTGATTTCTTTATATATACTTTCATTTATATTTCTTATACGAATTAATTTGTTTGAAATTTCTTTCCTACAGTCAAAAATGTTAACTGATATTATAGAATTATCAGAAATTTTTGGTACATCTTGTACAGCAGTTCGTATATTTTATTCATTATAGATCACATAATCAATAAGAGTTTCGCTGTTATTTATCACTCGTGTGTGTTGATCAATTTCAAACGAGTTGAATATATTTATGACTTTGTTACTATAAAAACTGTCTTTTTTTAAGTTAATATTGAAATCTCCAATTTGAGTACACTTTTTATTATAGAAATAATTTTCAAGAATATTTTCCAGACTGTCCAGAAACCCAGAAAAATGAAGATATTTCTTTGCCACTATTCCTTTGTGTTATAAAATAATAAAAGGATGCATGCAAGGATTGAAACTAAAGTAAATTTGACCATGATTGGCATAAAAATGACTGAGAAAAGTATAAAGCCTGAGACAAATAATTTAAAAGTATATACAAGTTCAGGCTTTTTTGCTTTTTTGTATTTAAGTATTTTTGATTACTCAGATGCTCCGGACTGAACTATTTCACGAAATACTTTGAGATTTTTTGAAACGAGGACTCCAACACTCTTCTCAATGCGTTGGTGCATCCTCAGGAGTTGAAGTAGAGTAAATCATATAAATCATCATAAAGAATTAGCGTAACTTTCAGAAATCATTGATGTGTGAAAGTGTTAGATGTAAATAGACGAAGTTTTGAGTTAGGATTTAATCTACATCTTCTCCTGAAGGCGTCCACTTTGTTTCTGGTAGGCATGTCGAGAGAGGGTTACATTCTGGTGGTTGTTTTGGAAGCATTTCATTAATATCATCAATATTATTTTTTTCAGCACAGCGATCTGGATGTATTTGTTGACACAGGGGACATGTTCTTGGGTGACAAGAACCAAGACCCATTGTCACAAGTACAGCTTGTCAGGAAAGCTGCGGCCGCTTTGACCAAGCTGAGGGAGGAATTTCAAGAGGTGTGCCAAGTTCCAACGGCTCGAACACCGATCGTCAAACTGTATCATAGAAAAGCTAGGATAGAGTGTGATCTGTCTTTCCGGCACGGATTGAGTGTTGAAAATACGAAATTCATCAGGTATGTGACAGAGAGGTTAATATTCACAGTCGTATTTTGAATTATATTTTCTGTGTAAAGTTTGAACCAAATCTACTTTCAAGATAGTGATACTGTCATACATTTCTATTTAAAAGATCAAGGTATGCTCGAGTCTTTCTGTCAGACGCGTTTTTCAAACTTAACAAACCTTTTATTATTGTTCATATCAAACAAGTCCTCAACTAGTACTTGAATATTTGTGTTTTACGAATGCTCATGATCGACAGTTTTGAACTGTCGACTATTTCAGTCAGTTAAAGATAATATACACAATTCGAATTGCCAAATGTATATAGATAAATCTGATCTGCTAACGCATAGATGGCGCTGCAAGTATTGAATCCATATGAATTGTTAACCCTAACCTTCAAAAGGCAGGTATACAAATTTCACAGCTATAGGATTATTAGTTTGTGGGATAGAACATTTTGAGTGGAGCAGCTTTTGTTAGTTTGAAGAAAATGGATAAAAAGGAATTTCGTGTGTGATAAAGCATTGATTTTTGCCACAAAATAACTGTTGAAGCCACGGCTTGGCTAGATAAACATTATTAGGACTTTGCACCAGGAAAATCAACTATTGAGAAGTGGTTTGATAAGTTTAAATAATGTGAAATGAGCACCAAGGAAGATGCACGCAATGGATGCCCCAAAGAGGCTGTTACCGACGAAAACATAAAAAAAGTTCATAAAATAATTTTGTATGATTGCAAAGTGAGATAGCTGAGGCTCTATAGTTATCAAAGGAATGTGTTGGACACATTGTGCATGAATATTAGGATGTATCGAAGCTTTATTAGCCTACGTACTTTTTTGTCCAACTGTTAATCTAAAGTTCAAACTGTCAACTCTAGATAATTGACTTATTAGCCATAATCAAAGAAATGATCAATTATAATTCTGAGTATTTATTTATTTCAACAGTTTAACCATTTTTAGACAATATAATACTTGGTAAGTTTATAATAGTAATAGGAGCAATTAAGAAAACTACACTATGTATAATCATAATTATGTCCTGATCTATACCTTAACATTAACTCATAACGTGTTCTCACCAATGTATTTAACCTAATCATGCTTAGTAACAGAGAAGAAATGAAAATTCCATTAACCAATAAAAGAAAACACATTTCTAAAACCTGCCTTTGCTTTTTCAAAGTTAACAAATTTAGTTTGTTCAAAATGATCTCTGGTAGTTTATATGAGTAGCAAAGGTGTCTATACGAAATGAATATGTTCTTCGAAATCTTTTCTGAATTCGTTCAATACCGTCAATATGTGTTTGATAGTAAGGAGAGCAAACAATGGAGCCATATTCTAGTGAAGGTCTGACTAAATGACATTACAATGATTTGAGTGTATCAGGGGAGAATTGTCTACTATTCCTGACAATAAAGCCTATATTCCTTGATGCAGTATTCACTATTTTGTTTATATGAATTCTGAAAGTTAGGTTAGGTTAGGCTATAAAAAAATAATACCCAAATCCTAAATCTCATCAACTCTCGTTAGTCCAGATTCATTGCTTTAAATAAACTTGAATAGGCAGTTGATAGTTATTCATGAGAATTTATTCAACATTTTTTTCCAGGTTTTGCATAGACATTCAACCAATTACGCAACCGTTCATTTTGATGTTGAAAAAGTGGTCATTCTACAATAACCTACAAGAGCACATAACGACATATGCTCTAGCTCTCTTGGCTATATTCTACCTTCAAATCAACAATTATCTACTCTCCGTCAAAAAAATCAAAGAATTGAATCCTGCTGAAGCTCAAACCATTAATGGTATGTTCAATTTTTGAGTACTCCAATTCAATCATACTCTTTTTATGTTACACCTTGAATTGAACAATAGAAGAGATTGTTTTTCAAAGACCTATTGAATGTAGCTAATACATTTTTTTTTTCTTGAAGGATGGGAAACTATCAACTACAAAATGCCGGTACATCAAATTAAAAATCATGTTTCGCATTATGAGCATTCTATTTCCAGACTTCTCAAAGATTTTTTCGACTATTACTCCAAATTTGATTATGAAAAGCAGGTAAGTGTGTTTCTTGCCACAATATTATATTTGTATTTGTAATAACTAACCAGCAAAGAAATGAACAAACCGAAAGGAGGATAACAAGATCCAAACACCAATAATCATTATCCTTGTCACTCAAATTTACTATTTTACTGATACGATTTTATTGATTCTATTTTGATAGTATAACACAATGAAGCGATACTTCTAGTAGCAATTTGTAAAATTTCAGTTTGTTTTATTATTGTGTGACAATTTAAATTGAAAATTGTAGAAATGGGTGTCTTGTCATAAATGAATTTCTGTCGGATATATAATTCAGTACCCAGCGTGGTATTAGCCGGGAAAGTAGTTGCTTTCCGGCAGGCATTTATCAAAACCTACGGTGTAGGTTTGTTAAAAGAGATGAATTCGTCGAGATTTTCTGTCAAAATATTCATTTTCTTAGTATGTATCTATCCTCGATAGTCTCCATTTTTATTGGTCACAAAATTATAATTGTTGCTTATTGAAATTTAAAACTTTTGAAAATCTCTTTATTCTGACTCTTTAACATTTGAAACACTTATTTTTCCAATTTGATTCCAAACTTAACTATCCTTTGGATTGTCACTTTTTCTTGTTAACTTTAATATAGGCATATTCAGGTTCGTTATCAGGACAAACCTAAAACAGTAAGAAACAAAGTAATGCGCGAGTCAATTCTGAATAAATAGTTGTGTAACTTTTTCAACCGCCCTAGAATTGGGTACGAACCCAAATATAGCTCATATTTCATTCGCTTTTATTTCAACCTGTTTGGTGTGTATTGTATGCTTATTTCATGTTTGATTACCTCTTTGGAAATAATAAAAGATATATTCACTTCAAGTTCAAATTGTTTACCTTGTAATCTATTCTTTTCATTAGGTCGTTTGCCCTCTGCTAGGATATACCATCAACAAGAATCTGTTTGAAGGCAAAGGCGAAAGACTTCCACCTGTGATGCACACCTACGTTCAGCAGCTGAGTAGCAAGGAGCCCGAACAGTTCCGTATAAATTCCTTGTTCTGTGTTCAAGATCCCTTCGATCTCAGTCACAACCTAACAAAGGCCTGCCAGCAGGGAATTGTAGCTAAATTTAAGAATATGTGTGGTTTATCTTGGAGGCATCTTAGTTCCCTGACGTGATTTGTTTAAATTTTCCCAATATTTTATTACTTCATGTTTGTGACAGATTGCTCTTTTATTTTTATTAATGCAGTGATGACTTTGGTGTCTTAATACGTTATTATAAATTTTAACATTTTATCGCTGTTTTTATGAAAAAATTCTAATCCTTGGCTGGTGGAATATTCCAGAAGGTAGATGAAAGGAAGCTGTTTTGGAGAAAAACGGTTCAAGTGACGCCACCTCTTACCTAGATGAGAGAACTAATTGAAATAATGTATCATACAAGTTTTTGATACCAAATCTAGTGAATGTTAGGTGCCATTACACTACAGTGATGGATCCAGCCAGGAGTCACGCCCCCCGTCTTCCCTTGGACACAGAAAATGTATGCTTAATTATGGGGCCTGAACTATATTCAAAGCATGACAACCACGCACATTTGCATCTATTGGGTAAAATAAACAAGCAACCTTATGCTGGCCAATTAAATTAAACTGCAATCGACTGGGGGGAATTCATTGCTACAGTTTCAGAGTGATCAGTTACATTTTAACACCTGTGGTGTGTACATATACAGTATTTTGAAATTTTTAAATTGTCAATTACTGATACGGCTGAAGAAACTGCTAATTTTGTCCCTACACTCCATCCTAAAAAAAATTCTACCCAGCCGCATATTATTGAAAAAAAATCGGTCTTTCCATTGTGCGACTCTGTACAAGCAGCCTTGTCTGCCACTATGTACGATAATGTTTTGGAGCACTCTGTGGCTTAGATGGAAAAAGTATAAGCTAGTCCTACACTCTATTTCATTCAAGAAAAAAACACGCCAAGTAAAGTAGTAGGTTTCATTTGAGACCCTTATTATGTTCACTAAACGTCTTAATTCTTATTTATTTATAGTGAAAAATTCATCTCAAGTGCACCTCCCCCCCTCAGATAATTCCTAGATCCACCCCTGTTACACTAAACTATTGGAATTTTTCATCTGAATTGTTTGAAGAGATTTTTGATTCTTTTTCAAACATACATACCAAAGAATACAAAGGGCTTTGTATTCTTTGTAGTGATGGGCATAATCGAATGATTCTGAGAATCGAATGATGAGTACTCGAGTGATCCCAAAAATCAAAATGTCATTCGAATGAAATCACTCGGATACTATGTTACTCGTCACTCACTGATTTAATTCGAGATCCGGTGATGCGAGCAATCAGCACGTAATCACTAGATGCTCATGGGGTCATGTGCCATGTTAAACGCCCACATTAATGGCGAAATTCGGAATGAACTGGATTATTTTATGAGTTAGGATTGTTTGAATTTGTCGCATTAAGAATACAAACAGAGAGCATTGAAATTGAAACAGTGGCAATAATTTTTCAGTTTGGAGGATTCGAAGCCGTTGTAACGAAATTTCTGTTATTACTCATAAATTCCATTATTTTTTCTACTCCTACTTATTGTGTAGTTGATACCTTTATTCCGTTATTAT
>WOGO01028215.1:0-10569 GCA_015342085.1 Leptinotarsa defecta | reverse complement strand
GTTAATGCAGTCAAACTGTTGGAAAATAATTCCATGAAAATCAATAGATTATTAGAAAAGTACTATTTTGATCACTTTTGTTTCACTTTTGAATTTTCATTCAGCAATTTGTGTGCAATTAATTGTTACCCGCTACCATATGTCTACTGTAATTATTTCTTGTTTTGAATGCAATCATTGACGAGAACCTTTTAAACGGCCACTCCTCGTTTACATTCTCTTTTAACATTCTACCAGTCCGACCGACAAATATAAAAGGCCACGCAAAAAAGTTATCCGTGTGATTATCGCAACAACCGGCAACGTTTCTTTAATTTACAGCAGCCACCTGTGCAACGTACATGTTGTGAAAAAAAATATGGTTCATAAAGTCAACACTATAGGTTACAGTCATGAACATCGTTAAATTTTCTAGACCCCTGCAGAGTTTCAACAAATCCAATTACAAATAATAACAGGTTACATTGTAGATGTAGATCATAATGATAATTAGGTCAGGAAAGTCTTTTGTATGTAATATTATTATCTATTCGAGCTCCTGGGAATTTCTAGAGAAAGTTGATTAATCTTCTAGAAGCAAACTCTGTGATGTCAGGGTCACGAGTGGGTTTAGTGTTACCCCTTCGAGGACAATTTTACATATCAGAGTTTAGCATTCTCGAATGCAACTGGGAACTGTCTATTAGGACGATACCTGAACAAAATAGGACTGTAGAGTTGAGACTTTACCCGCAGGCAATGCAATACAGGGGCAAGACAGCTCGGTACATTTTATGCCAATGTTAGTCTTTGGATCACAAGAGGCAAACAATATATGGACAACCCCAATTGTATCCAGAAGGATATGACTTACATCCAGCAAGAGACCTTTACAGACTAGCACATGGTACAAGATTGTAGGACTATATTTCATGAAAAGATGGGGGAGAAACGCAATAAGCCTTTGAGGCTGCAGATACTCAAAATAAATGTACAAGTCAGATGGCTCCCAGGATGCGAGAAAAAAAGTCAAATATATCAGTTTTCTCTGCTTTGTTTTCTTTCAATTTATTTCAGTAGAATAAATCCCTGGGGAATACCAGTGCTGATGGTGAAGGAGCCCGAGGAAAAACATCATAATATGCTCTAACAAAGTTGAGAGGCTACGAATGAAAACGATGTTTAATTAATAAATACTGATGACAGATTATGTCAGAGACGTTGGAGATATCAACCGCACAGAGACGTTCCGTTTTTCACGTTTCTATTATCTATTCCAAAATGGGTGGCTAATGAAAGTTCATCTGTTATTTGCTTGATGTTGAAGAACTCCAAATATTAAAAAAAGGGACTGTATATATCGTTTTCAGAGCTTCATTTTGAAAAATTGAAAAAAACGAATTTTTACTAGATTTCTTCAAAATACTCTGTTGTTCAATTGAACGAAGTTTTAAATTTGTTTTTCAATAATGAAATTAGTAATGTTTTCTTTTGATTACATGTTCAGTTTGACGGGTTTGTTATCAGAAATGGTTTATGTAATTTTTTATGAAGGTAAAAAGTATATGACATATTTTTACATCTATGTATTGCTATAGAGATAAAGAAAGTCCAACCAGGTGAGAACGGCCATCCAAGTTTGTTAATTTTCAACTATATTCCAACTGGGACTCCCCCGTGGGGAGGGCCCAATTAAATTTGAATATTTCGCCTTTGTTAAATTTGTTTTTCAATAATGAAATTAGTAATGTTTTCTTTTGATGATATGTTCAGTTTGACGGGTTTGTTATCAGAAATGGTTAAAACTTATCAATTAGTCAGTAAAAGACATTATGATTCAAATGAGCAAAATATATAAAGAAGCACCAAGTAGAAATCATGGTAATTAGTAACGAAAATATCTCAGAAAGCTATTGTACAGTGAAACACGCACTCATTTATCTCTGTTTATCCGTACTGCTAAGTCCTAGGAAGCTAAAATTTGGTATGTAGGTGCTTCTTAGGTCTTAGATACGCACTAAGAAAGGATTTTCAAATATTCCAAATGGATCGCTCCTCGTGGGAGTAAAAGAGGCGCGTTTACATATGAAAATTATCTTTCCATTACTGTTTCTCCATACCAGTATATTTTCGGAGGCTGAAATTTTGTATGTAGATTCATTTTATATTGTAGATGTGCAATAATAAATGTTTTTTAAATATTCCAAGTGGGGAGCCAGCTGCGGGGGAAGAAGGCACGCCCACAAAATACAATTATTTTTTCATAACTGCTTCTCCATGCCCTTGAATTTTCGGTTTGTGAATTAATATTTAGTATCAGCATTGCACCCGTGCGGGACCAAGGGGGTTCGCCAGTAGAAAATAAAGAGTCAAAAAAAATCAAATGACTCTACAAACAGTATTACAAATTTAACTCAACTATTACCGACTCAACAACCACCGACAGACACCTTTCACAACTAACGTTATTCCTTATTACATTCAAGACGTATCTAAGACGAATTGGAAATAATTGTAGTTAGAACTTACAAAACAACAAATACACTGAGATCTATACTAACACATACAAAACCCAACAACACAGAAGAAAAAACAAAAAATTGCATTGTTGTGGTGAAAGTTATATTCCTGAAACTATTATTGAAACTAATAGAAGTGCGTGAGAATGATCATTCAGATTACATCAGAAATAGACAACTATTTTAGATACATTTCTATTGTATGTATTCTTATTGATATGAAATTTTCTTTCCAAAATTCTGTTTGTATGAAATTTTTATTTCCACGGTTTATTATTGATTGTTATAAATAACTTATAACTGAAATCTGACATTTAAGAAGTGATTTTTCTTTCAAGAAATAAGTTGAACAGAAAAGTTGCCTCTATCATTAAAAAAAAATTGTTAAACTTGTATGTTTCAGCTCTAAATCTGCTTGAATACCACTACATTCCGGAAGAATTAAAATCGCATTATTTCCAAATGGGTTAACTGGGACTGTGATAAATACATTCAAGTTATGTCATAATTGTAACAATTGTTCTGTTATGGTATAACGCTCTGATCATCAACCTGGAAGTTGCTATTATATACATTAGTAGATATAATAAATAAAGTATTGTCTTCATCGGCCCACACACAACAATAATCATATCATTTAAAATCCGAATTATTCACCGAAATATCGTAATATCAATTAAAAAAAAAATTGTGAAAAAAGGAGAGAAAGGTTTTACGACCTTACGAGTGTTGACAATCGTCATTGGGTGATGACAACTGGCTAGTTACTATTTACAGGCGAATTGTCAATTTTCCAGTTCAGTGCACGGTAGTACTTTTTCTCAGTTGATTAACGAGGAAAATTTTGTTCAATAATTGATGATGATTTTAACTTGATGTTTGGCAATTGATGTTTGGTAAGTGGGTTCAAACATCCTCCATTATTTCCGATTTGTTGGTATCTCATGTATACGAACTTCAAAGGTCTACTAGAGTCATACCTAAGTTTTTTGAGTTTATTATCATTTCCTTTTCCTGAAAATAATCTTGACATATTACCCTCGCACACCAAGCTCTGTCGATGAAATACTCGCAAAATCATGATTCAAATAATTTTGTTTAATGCTTTCATGTATAATAATTTAGGATAGAATCTAAATAGTAATGCTGGTGAAGGTGTTTTAGGTTCAGCGTCTGAAGAGCTTTTTTATTTTTTCAAAGTTTCTATAATTGCTTGACTGGACGCTTCGTTCTCAGTCCATCTCTTCATCGACATCCTCAATTTCATGCCCCTAATCTTGTGTACACGAGAGAGTAATGGAAAAATAGTAAAATAACAACACTTCAGGAGCAGCAAGAGTGACAATAAATTAATATACGATATCTATTGAAAACACTTTTTCTAAACCAGAACAAAAATACAGTCTCTCGACATGCGTTTTGTTAACCATGTTAGCATCATCTGTAGTTTTAGTAGTGCAGTTGTAATTATCTCCTGATGAAGCTAGTTTGGTTAGCGAAACGTGCGTCGAGTAGTAGTAGATAGTATATTACCTCTGCTGTCAGAAAAGGTTTTACAATAGTTTCATTTTACGCCAGAGGTTCTGATTCTACCTAGCATATGATATACCTAGTTCCCAAAAGGAACTAGGACTCATACTGGCGCAGATTACGAATTCACGCTTCAACACTCCTCCATTGAGTGTTTTAAAAACATCGCATTTGATTTGTAGCAGTTTATGATACGGATCGAAGTCATAGTACAGTAAATATTTTTTTAAGTGAGCTTATTTAACTTCATTGTTAAAAAAAGTGTGTTCCTGATTTAAGTTACTTTATTTTAGTTTTATTGTTGGAAAGTTGTTAACTAATCTTTCAGTGAAGTAGCCAATTGCATTTGTTTTCTAACTTCAAGGTAAGAAATTTAGTTGAATAATTATTAATATTAGCAGTGCCAAGAAAATATCTGAAATTTTCTTATTACACATTAAACATTACCACTGGTTGTTCAAAAAATGTTTTTAAGAGCTTATAATCTTTTTATCGACAGTAAAATACATGCACATTTTTATAGTATATAAATATTGTTCTTTATAACTATTCTGCTTTACTATAAATAATCTTGATAAAACAGAAGAGATTTATAACTGACCACGAACAAATCTTTACTTCGTGCCAACTCCTTCAGTATATAGTGAAACCAAAAATTATACTATTTGATACCCAATTCAAGTGACTTGGCAAACAGCAAGAATCATCTTAAATGAAGAAACTTTACTCATGTGGTTTCAATGAAAAATTTTATAAATATAGGACTGTCACGAGCGGGGAAATAGTAAATTTTTAGTTCCGGATATGTGAAAAGGTTGTTAACCTTATAACTATATACTATAATGATATAGGTAAGAAACAATGTCATAAACATTATACTCCATATGTTAAATGGGGTTCACAGGAAAACGCTAGGTACTATAATTATTCAACAACAATTTCATTACTTGTGATGCACTGTTTGGAATCTTTGGCGTAGTCTTTCCCAAGACCAAACCGTTATTTTAACACTCCGACACGTGTTTCTATAAACAAGCGATCGTCTTCAAGAAGAAGATTAAACTCAGTTTGATCTCCCTCCAGTAATATATTTTTTAATAATTACATTGTGAACAATAAGCACGATTAAGATATTCCCCTAGTAGAGGCTCCCATTAATAAGTGTTTTTGAATTTTTCATATGTACCTATGAATAACCTGTAACACATAAGATTATGCATGGGTACTAGAAAGTCGTTTTCCTTCGTTATGTTGCCTCAACTAATTGCCATGACTCCAAAATAGAAATATGTATGTGATTCCAAATACGAAACTTTCGGGCTATACAAATATTGATCTGGCTTCTTACTAATGAATTAACAAACGAACAAAGTTATTGAAAAAAGAGCAAATTCCGAAAAAAGGATTTTTTGACGAATCTAACGTTACCAATTTATTTGCGATTGGATCAACAAATTTAACAAATTTAACTAATAATTTCAGCGATGCAGTTAGATTTTTTGCAATTCTTGAAAATTCCACTATAGTAAATTTTCAAAGTGCATCCCTCCTTGTTCAAGACACATTTCAGCTCGTTCAATTGTTTCTCTCAAGACGTTTTGTAACATTTGAGGCGATATACTTCTAAATGCCTGTTGAATCCTTTCTTCTAAGATTTCGAGAGTGGCTGGGGCTGTTGCATAGTAGACCCTTTCTTTTACATATCCCCAAATGAAGAAATCTAACACAGTCAGATCCGGTGAGCGGGCAGGCCACCGTACTGGACCGTTGGTTGCAATAACTCTATTATTAAAATGCTCTATTAAAAAATCAAGTACGTCTCTGCTATTATGGGGTGGTGCTCCATCTTGCTGGAAGTAAATTTGCCGTAAAACTTCTAAAGGCATATCATTAAGATGATCCTCGATTTCATTTTGAAGAAAACCCAAGTATCTAACCCCTGTTAACTGACCTTGAAACAATATTGGACCAATTATTCTGTTTCCAACGATACCAGCCCAGACATTGACGCCAAACCTTTCTTGAAAATTGCCCTCTCTCATTGCATGTTGATTTTGTTGGGCCCAGTACCGACAATTCTGCTTATTAAACATGCCATTATTTGTAAACCGTGATTCGTCGGAAAATAGAATGAAGTTGATAAAATTTGGGTTAACTCTATGATTTTGAAGCAACCAATCACAAAATACTACTCTTCTATTGCCGTCGTCAGCATACAAATGTTGATGTAACTGAT
The DNA here is from genome assembly GCA_015342085.1 of Leptinotarsa defecta. Taxonomy (NCBI): domain Eukaryota; kingdom Metazoa; phylum Arthropoda; class Insecta; order Coleoptera; family Chrysomelidae; genus Leptinotarsa; species Leptinotarsa defecta. The sequence continues at coordinate 4,305 of WOGO01028215.1, read as the reverse complement.
ATTTAAATGCTCGATATCCGTGCTTTTTCAGTATTTTTCTTGCTGATTCGTGACTTATCTGCATTTCTCTACTAATTTCTCTTAAAGAAACCGTTTTGTCAACTTCTACCATAGCAAGAACGTTAATCTCAGTCTCCTCATTTATGACAAACCTCTGTTCTGCGTCTCGATTTCCCTCTTGCCTAAAACGACTCTCAACATAGGGAAAATACTGATGAGATGGGTGTTGCCGATTGGGATATCTCTGAGCATACAACTCAGCAGCTTTCCTTGAATTTCTGTGGCATTCTCCAAACAATAACAACATATCCACTTTTTCACTTTGAGTATACATTATTTCGACGAAAAATTAAACTAAAATTAACGAAAATCAAGAGAAACTTCTACTTTCTGCTCATAAAGCTTATGTCACTGTCATAACCTAGGTGAGCGTTTTGTTCTCCAAAGTGGACTTGATGGAAATAACCGCAAAATATTATGCATGAATGAATGAAATTATAATTTCAATTCTGTAAAGTCGATAATTTCAATTTGTAATTGAAATTTTGTAATTAGGTAGGCACCAACTAAATTTGTAAGCAATTCATAATGTTTGTGAATAAATGAAAGTGTTGTGAATGCTTAAAATGTGGATAATAACTTTTTTGCACACATAGGATTTATCGGGTTTAAAATTCAATTTAAATTTTATTTAAATTTCATTTGACTGATCTTAGACACATCAACATTGTATCGCAACATCACCTTGGCCCCCACAAATATTTCCAACTCTTTAGGCAACCCCCCTAGTCTTGTTTATATCAGATTTAATATTTTTTCTAGAAATATATTTTTTTTATTGAAGCCAACCCTGGATGTGGCATCTGTTTCATGATGGGCCTACCAACTGCGTATAGAAAATTTCGTGTCCCTGCAATTTACCGCTAAGGAGATCTCTCGTACAGATCCGATGCTGGCAGCAGCATCAGGTCACGTTTATGATTAACATGCATTGTCATCGGTTCTGGACCAGCATGCAGAATTTCATGTCAATCAGATACCGGGAAGTGGGTCAAATTAAACTTGCAAGACTTGTTAACATACATACAAGTCAAGTTAAATGAAAGCTTTTAATAAGAAGGATTGCATTTATAACGAAAATGGCCCCACCGTTCGCATCAAATGAACACAAGTGTTCTCCAGTAATTCACAAATGATACATTTTTCATTAATATCCTCTACCAATTCAGAAGCAACAGGATGACGTTCCTTTCCCTAAGTAGGAAGCTAACAATAGGGCTTAGATTGAGGTGTGATGTCGCCAACTTTCTAATTCTTGTTGGCCCACGACTGACACAATTATTCTTTGATGCCGGGAAAAACGCCGAACTGAATGAAACTCGATTAAAAATTCATGGGACTACTTGTGTTTTCACGAGGCGCATTTCGGGCAAATCCTGAATAATTGAAAAACCGTCATTATGGCTATATTTGGTTAACCACTAACAGCTTTCGTTGGCATGTTAAACTTTTATCTCTTGTCAAATATTCAAAAGCTCCCGCTTTTTAGCTCCGCTTTAGTATCTCTTCAAGGGGACGGGCGGAATGTATCTAGAATGTATTTGGTTCAATATGTTCATCGAAAAATCTCCTTTCTAATTACTTATGCCATTCATATTCTCTTTGATATTCATGCCACTTCACGTTTTTCCAAAGAAATCGTTGATTTTCAAGAATGATACATGATAGGTTCCAGAAGATACAAGGTGAAAGAAAATAAAAATTATCAATTTCAAAATATATACGAGGTATGTTCAAAAAATAAAGTGGGCTACGTATATTCGATTAGCGATTTTGTTGGTGAGATGCATAAAAGTTAGAAGTGTTTTGCATGTTCGATAATTTTCTGCTATCGATAAAAATGGATAAAAAAATGTACTTGAAATTTTGTAAGAAATGAAATTAAGTGTTCAAAACATTTGAAATGTATGCGTACGACGATTATGCTCTGAGCAAAAAAAAGTTTAAAAGTGGTACTAGCTTTTCACAAAAGGTCAAGAAGATGTGAGTGACGACACCGGCCCTGGTTGCCCCAGTACATCAACAACTGATTGTAATGTTGAGAAAGTGAAGGAAATTGTTATGGAGAATCGTTAAATCACTATTAGAGAAGTTGCTGAGGATATCACCATATAGGTTGGCTCATGTCATGGATTTTTTCTAGATTTTTCGGCATGAAGTGTCAGCGAAGTTCGTTAAAAAATTGTTGAATTTCGACCAAAAAAAACATCACATAACACATCGCTCAAGAATTGTTAAATGACATCAACGGAGATTCAGATATGCTTCAAAGGTTCATAACTGATAATGAATCATGTATATATGGTTATGAATTTGAGACCAAAGTCAATCGTCCCAATGGAAGAGCCCAGGAGGCCAAGATAACAAAAAGCATGCCAATTTTGATCAAAAGTCAAGGTTTTATTCACTCTTTCTTCGATTACCGTGGCGTAGTGCATCAGGAGTTCTTGGCACATGGTCGTACGGTCAATAAGAAGTATTATGTTGCGTGAAGCAATATGAAAAAAAAAACGTCCGGTATTGTGGAAAAACAATTCGTGACTTTTGTCTCAGGATAATTCACCTGCTCTCTCGTCATTGCTTGTTCGTAATTTTTAGGTAAAAAAACACCGTAATCATGCCTCAGCCACCGAGTTCACCAGAATTGGTCCCCTGCGATCCCTTCCTACTCTCAAAATTGAAAAGACATATGAAAAGACGGCCTTATCGAATATTTTCGAAAATATTACAGATTTAAAATACAGGAACACATCGGTTGCGGCGGTACCAGCCAGGGGTCCATCAGCGCGTGCCTATAAATAGCGCTTCGAAGGCCGCGGTTCGTCCTGTACGTAAGGGCCGCCGTAAACGCTCCAAGGTATGTACTGAATAGGTACATATTCCGGGATCTAGACCTGAACATACACTACGTAGAGGCAAATATAAGAAAGCACGCAGAGGACACGTTTGACAGACAGCGACACGACAATCCAGCGTTAAGCAATCCATACAATGCACTAGATAACTCCAGATTCCAAGAGAGAAACAAACACAGGAGGCCAACGAAGCAGAACCAGAGACCACCCCCGAGAGTCGCTATCAGGCGGCTCCGGTAAGTATAAACATTTCCTAATCAGATTCAAATTCATCTTATTTTCAGATTCACTGAGAAACAAAACTTGCACACGTCATAAAGACACCATGCACAAATTCAGTTAGGAAAGCTATGATTGAAACAAACATTAGATCAGAAATTAAAAGCACCTAAAGGCTGACTTTCGACCAAAAGAGATCAGAGGACCGCTCCGGAGGATCGGGGGTGGTAGACGAGATGAGATGTTCTGCACACAGTAACCGTGGACAAAATTGCAACTCAGGAGGAATAGGGGGTGCTTCGTCCTATAGCACTTTATGATTAGCAGCGGTCGCACGCGTTTATCGGAGGAGTATCAGTAATAGTATCAGCATTGCATCCGTGCGGAGCTGGGCGGGTTGCTAGTAATACATATGTAGAATTTCTGATGGCTCAAACTTAGTAACTTCATGTTTCATTCATTAAAATATAAAAGTGATATTCCCAGTGAGTTAATTCTGAGATCCCTATGAAAGATGACGTGTTACAAGACTGGTTACTCCTGTTTTTTTCCCAAGTATAAATTAAGTAGTTCACCCTGCGTAAGATTCGAAATAAATAACAGAGCAGCTTTGGTGGAAAGAGCTTCCCACGCAGCAAGGTATCAAGCGGTAAAAACACTTGTGGACTGCTGTAACTACTAATGGTCCCTTAAATAGTGGTCAAAATTCATAAGTTCAGAAGGGAAGAGCTGCATAGTTATAGCTGGTCATTGAGGTTTTGAAATTGGGGTTTTTATACAATTCATTCATTTCCAATGCCTCCAACACATTCACCTTCCTTCCTTTATTGCACGTATTGAGAATTTGATTGTTTTCTTTATTTATTGTGTGTAACCACCAATGGGTGGTTCCACTTATGTTTCGCTTGAGTTTACGCAGCTATTTTTATCAAGTACTTTCTGGGTTTTTTTCTCATTTGGTCTTCAATCGAGGACCGCCTGCCCGGTACTGACGATGCCCAATAGGCTGAAACAGCTGTCTACCGGTGGCTCTTGAATTCAAATCAATATGGGAATGATCAAAAAGTAGTTATCTATTCATTTTTAGATTTTCATGGAATTATTTTCCAGCAGCTTGACTGCATTAACCTTTCTAGATTTCATATCATTTCTAGAAACATGTGGATTCGTT